>JAYMSZ010002338.1:0-12200 GCA_036897665.1 Pelargonium citronellum
AGGGGGAGTGTTGAAGTGGTGATATATCCCACATCGAATAAATATAAAGTTGAAAGGCTAAATATAATGGTGCAAGTAAAACCCTATTAACAAGGTTGACCTTTTAGTATGGGAAGCCCAAGCCATTATATTGTAGCCCATTATTGAAATTTAACATTGTGTTCAAACGATAAGCTTCCAAGTGGAGTTTGAGGGCGGATTGTCGGATCGTTTTGTAGCACATCGTGGTATTCGGCAGAGCGATCCCATATCCCCTTATTTATTTCTTTTGGTGGCCAAGGGTCTCTCTTGTCTTCTTCGAGATCAGGAATGCAGAGGTGATATCAAAGGTTGCCAGATTGCTTGTGATGCCCCGTCGGTTTCTTATCTCCTATTTGCAGACGATGCTCTAGTTTTTCCAAGCCCGTGTCGAGGAAGCTGATTCCATTAAGCGAGTGTTGCGCATATATTAAAGAAGCTCAGGCCAGAGAGTTAATTTTTCAAAATCGTCTTTGATGCTCAGTGGTAATTCGGTGGGTTCAGGGTCAACCATATCAAGCTGTCTCGGCGTGGTTCTTGTGGACACGTTTGACAAATATTTGGGTGCTCCAGTATGCGTAGGGGGCAGTCGTGTTCGTATGTTTGCATAACTAGTCGATTAGGTCCAGGGAAGGGTCTCCAATTGGTCCGCTCAATTCCTTTCAAAAGTTGGTAAAGAAGTGCTTGTTAAAGCCGTGGCCCAAGCATTGCCATCCTACTGCATGAGTGTCTACTTATTACCACTATCTACATGTAGTAGAATGGAATCTGTGATCAGCTTCTTCTGGTGGAGAAAGTTAGTGGCTCGGGGTCTTCATTGGCGCTCTTGGAAGGTCTTATGCTCAAGCAAGATGTGGGATGCTTAAACTTTCGAGACATCCATCTATTCAATATGGTCCTATTAGGAAAACAACTTTGAAGATTGGAGCGGGCTTCTTCATCGCTTTTCAGTCGTGTTTTCCGAGCTCGGTATGCCCCGGCTGGATCTTTCTTTACTGCTCCTTTGGGAACCGACCCTAGTTATATATGGCGAAGTATCCACGCCTCTCAAGAGTTGGTAAGAAATAACTGTGCGATGCGTGTGGGTTCGAGATTCTCTATTCATGCGTTTCGTGATCCTTGGGTTCCGTCGCTTCTGAGTTATACCCCAACTTTGAAGCCTGGAGTCCGAGAGGCGGTCTCGTCGGATGTGCTAGTTGCCGACCTAAGAGATCAGCGTACTGGTTAGTGGATTTGGAGGCTTTAAAATCGTACTTCACTGACGAGTCTTGTGAGGCTATTGTCAAGATCCAGTTGAGCTCTAGAATTAATGAGGACTCTTGGTTCTGGGTACGAGAACGGAAAGATATGTATTCTGTGAAGAGCGGGTATATTGTGTTGTCTCGAGATGTGATTCACATTGGACCCGTCTTGCCTGTATGGTCATCTATCTGAAAGACTCCGGTACAAGGAAAGGTTAAACATATGTTTTGGTGAGCTTTATCGGGTTGCCTCCTGACTTGTGAACGACTTTTCACACGTCATGTTCCAGTTCCTATGGACTGTCCCAGGTGTTCGGGGGCTCTGGAGACGATCTTGCATGCCCTTATTCATTGTCTTCTAGCCATTGCAGCCTGGATAAGCTTGGGCCTTCACGGTGCATGTTCGGCGGCGTCAATCTTATCTAACTGGTTCAAATGGGTCGTGGAAAGAGATGATGATGATTTACTGGCTCGGGCTATGTATATCGGGTGGGGTGAGTAGAAGTTCAGGAATGAAGGCGTTTGGAAGGGGAAGTGGCGGTCGGCTCCTGAGCTGGTTGCTATGGCGTCATTCATGTGGTCGGCATGGTCTTCTATTCGCTGCCATGAACCTTCTCTTCCCCAACAGGTCGCGCGAGTGAGTAGCTGGTCTCCACCTAAATCCCCGTTTGTGAAGATCAATTCTGACGGAGCTATCTTTAAGGATGCCGGCAGGTCGGGTGGAGGATGGGTTGCCCGTTCTGGTTTGGGTTTGGTCCTTGGTGGAGGTGGAACCGGTTGGTTCGAAGTTCTGGAACCCGAGCTGGTAAAGGCAATGACGATAAGAGAAACACTTTTCTGGACAGCTACTCAAGGTTGGTCACATGTTATTATTGAATCGGATACAAAGGTTGTGGTGGACACTATCAAGACCGGAGGGGAGGGATTTCTCAGTGCATTGGGTCTTATTTATTCTGACATTTTGTCTTATTTAGCTAGGTTTGTTCGGGTCGATTTTCACTTTGTTAGTAGGGAGGCTAATCGGGTCGCCCATGCTCTAACTAGATCATCTGCTGATATTATAGGGAGTGTCGTGTGGTCTGGGGCCTCCAGTCCATATTGCTGACATTGTATTACTGGATTCCTTGAATTAATCCAAGTATTACTTTTCCCTAAAAAAAAAATCAAACTCAATTTTTTTTACACGTCATTTTAAAACCCCAATTATCAATCACAACATCAATTTTCTACAAAACTTCTCTTTTCCTTTTACCTCCTTGAGACAAGAAATCTCTACAATCTCCATGCAAACAAGCCCCAAACCCATTTCCATGCGCTTCAAAATTTCATATGCCTAATTTTTTGAATTAACGTTTGCATTAGATTTTTGTGTGTTCATAAATGAAAATCAGCAACAAAAATGACTTTTATTTGAGATTTTTCCAATGATAGCCTATTTTGAAATGAGGCAGCTTGCCAATTTCTTCAAATCCAAATTACATTTTTAATTTAATAATAACAAAAGCTATTCTTAGAAAAAAGATGTAATTATTGGACCAACAAATATCTCATTTCAAATGATAAAGCAAACTTTTTTTATTTGCCTGATCCATTTTGACTTTGCAAATTGGACGTGTCATTTAACATATAGTCGTGCACACAACAACACGACTTGTAGTTGTACTCAGATCTTAACTACTTACAATTAGAAAAGACCAAGCTAACTATTATAGTACAAGCAAGGACTCGTTTGGTTTCTTTCTACAGCTACAAAGGATATGCAGTTGCTCAGCAATTACCATTGCAAAACCCACTGCATGCATGGGAGAGACCACAATTCACAAAGCAAAGCAAATGAGAAACTGCAAGAATTAGTTGAGAGAAAAGAGAGATACACACTCACAAATGAAGAAAAATGACTAGTAACGGTGCCATTAACGACACTCATCATTCTACTAATCTTCGTAGTATGGCGGTGTTGACTGAATGCACAGTTCGGCCTCCTCCCCGTCATCATCGTCGTCATTATCATCTGCATCTACCCAGTTACTCCGGTGACGTTGTGAGAAACTGCGACCATCAATTTCTGATCTCTCTGGAACTAACACATTGCGAATTAATTAGCTATTGCAAGAGTATTGGTAAGCTTTTACCCATTTAACTACCACTTTGACTAACCTTGGGATTTTTCCATAGGACCCTTGTCTGTATGATGAGAGCTGATAGAGGTAGTCAAGAGAACACAATTACAGTAAATAGTCAAAACTTAAAATCAGGATCCCTGCAAGCACACTAGAATAGGCTTACTAATAATAATAATAAGAGGAAAAGGAATTTAAGCCAAGTTATTTTTGGCTTAGGTCAAACCAATGAGGTGATGACACCTCATTAAATTTCACTCATACCCGCCCAAGTGAATTGGTGGGTGCAGAGTGACCCGCTCGGATCCAAGATTTTTAATGTGGTGTCATCACGACATCACCTCATTAATGGCTTAGCCTAAGCCAAAAATTAATTGGCATAGACTCCCCTTCCTCTAATATTAAGTACCTACTTAAACATTAAAATATGTCGCATTAAATCCCCATAAATCACTTCTCTCTAGTCCAAACCGGTATCCTCTAGCAATAAAGCTCATTACGTACCAATTTTACCTACCAAAGATGTTCTCCTACACTCACTGAATTGAAGAACAAAAACTACGTGGTTTTCTCAGACAAAGGTCTTGTCTCCTTATAGCACAGACACAAAATCAATCATGGAATCAAGAAATATGAAGCTTCACCTAAGAAGCAGACTTGCTCAAAAGTTCCATACCGTGATAGTATGATGCATATGAATTGCATATTAAAAAAAGGAAACTCACCAGCAGTCTTTGTATCAAATGGCAAATAATGTTTAATCAAACCCATGAGTCCACTATCTTACTGATGAGACTTTACAACCTTGGCCATGTGGCATCTTCAACTAAACTGGGGTACTCTAATGCATCTAGACCCTGTATCACTTTGCACCCTGACATTCAGAAGGCTGTTTTAATGGTTCATTACTTGTAATAGAAGATATAATGCAAGAAATGAGGTGCTGGGAACTTTAAAATAAAACTTGAACAGAAAGAACAGTAGAACCCTGAAACAAAACAGAAAGATTTATGATTGAAGGATACAAAGTTGGAGCTGCAGGCACATCTTCCCTACTAGGTGGAGCCTTTGAAATTTGCATGGTAGCAATTCTCTGGATTTCTCTATGTTCATTAGCATTTAAATTTCTTTCCTCATGAACTTGATTCTCTGCAGAACCAGTGCCACTCCCACTTCTGGCTGCACTTCCTGCTCAAAGTGATTTGTAGTTATAACTTATAAGTTAAGGATTGAAAGCTCACTTTTACCAATAAACAGAGGATTATGATTACCTGAAAGGTCAGACCAAATTTTGGTGTGATCTGATGGATGCTCGGAAACATTTATTCTAGACCTCTCTTGACGTGACTGGGACCCTATTCCAGGTTCAGCCTGATTATGCACTGGAGCAGCCTTCCCTGGAGGTTCAGATTGGTTGCCCTCGTGTAGCTGTGAGACAAGCATGGTTGCAAGTACAAGTGTGGCATCAAAGTTTGAACAAGAACCATCATCTAGACCGAATTTCGGAGCCATTAGAATAGGCCTGATTTTCCAGTACATGTTTTTTTTTCAAAGATCAGTCATTATAATTGTAAATTGCACCTAAAATGGTAAGCATGAAAGACAATTTCCACAACTATATGAATATTCCAATATAATGTCTAGAATCATCAATTCTGTAAACTATCAATAATTACTTGGCATAAAACTCATTCATGTCTTGGATTGTCAATCCAATACAAGTTGATTAAAAGGGTAATTGAAATATTTTAAAATGTAAATTATGCAGTTTGCAGATATCACCCCATCGATACTGGAATGAAGTTATAGACTTATAGCTTTTGTGGTAGAGGAAGAAACTCCCTGTTCAATGCGAAATGAACAAAATGGACCTGATATCCTGACATGGACCCCAAAAGAGGATGAGAAGAACCAGGGATATCCATTTGAGTACCATATAATATCCTACCGCAGGCTATACTCTTATAACTGGAATGAAATGGTATTGATAAACCATGCTAAATTCACACAAATACACGGCAAACAACCAAGTTATTTCCCAAATATTGTTGGAATTCATAACACAAATCCTTTAGCAAAATTTCTTGATCTTATGGTTGTCTTTTCCCTCCTCCACTCAATACTATCTAATGTTGTCCTCCATTAAGCCAACCAAGTGTTCATATCTATGCTTACTACTTTTTTTCATGTTAACTTATCTCTACCCTCATCAAAGATATTAACAGCAATAAATGAAGAATAGCCAATTCATTTGAAAAAGAAGAAGGGAAAGAACTCCCTTATGAACTTTTTTTGGATTATACTGCCCTTTTCAACTTGTTGAAGCCCCTTCATATGCTCTTTTTGGTCGTGCTAGGTAAAGAAGGTGCATATGGATCTTGAGACTTGCCGCAGTGGGCAAGGCAGAGGTTGGGGACTTAGGAAGAATAGGCGCAATATGACTAAAAACATGACTTAAAAATAATTTTTGCGCAAAAAAAGTATTTAATAAAAATTACTTCTAAATGTTAAATTTAAAACTATTAAGGATATATAAAGTCAAGTATTTTATTTAAAACATAAGATACTAATTCAATTCTCTGTCAAATCAAAATATTCAAAACTCTTAATCATATACTTAATAAAAATTTAAAAACTAATAAATCTCATGTCATCAAGCATCACGTATCTGTCTTGTCATTTTATTTTTCATTTCCGATTTCTTCTTTATGTTCATTTTCGTCATATTCATCTTCAATCATTGAAGGAGTAGAAGTCTATACCTACAAGATGATGAAGCCTTTGCTCCTTGTGTGCTTGTATTGAATGAGTGAAACAAATCATATTTAATAATTATGAATACTATAATTTAAAGAGTCAATCATTCTCTACTAAGATATCTCGAATATATGTGTAAACAACATTTTTCTCTACTTTTTTCAAAAAGTAATATATTTTTTCATTATTTCATTACTCAAAAGTATTCCCCAAAGAAATACTAAGAAAAGCTTGATATGCTTGAGATGTTCATTTACCCAAGGGCCAAGGTACTCTAAAGCGTGACATCAGGCAGAGGCGCGCCTCATGAATGTCACCTAGCCTGACCAAATATAAAGTGCAAGCCCTTGACTCTCGAGTAAAGTGCGACCTAGGCGCACATTTAAATATTGAGTGTTAAAATTTCAATTGGTATATAGTCATAACTTGTACAAAGAACAACAATGCTTCTCAATTTTTTGAACAAAACTCTAATCTAGGGAACATGATATCTATTCTATTCTATTCAGTTTCCCAACCTGCCTTTTATTCATGAAGAATGTATATTATAATTTATCAACATTAAGATTTTTGTGCATCTGAACCAATAACAAAATGCATAACAATTACCAATATTATGACAGGTTGGCTATACAACAAAAAAAGTAACTTGTATTCATAATCAGGTCATACAAAAAAACATGCATGCTGGGAAGAAGGTAATAGTTCATCATGGAACTTTCTAAAACAGAACCTTTTGACAGGGAAAAAGAGAAATGAAAGGAAGACATAGAAAACTAGTAAGAATGACATAGGAGATAGAAACATCTTACTCGCCAGCTTTCTCAAAAAATAAGTGAATATCGACTTCACAGCCCTCGCAGAAAGCAAGAAAAGCCTGGAATTCAGAAATGATGAAAGAAAGTTGAAACAAGTACTTCAGTTACATGAAATGGGCATACCACATATCACAAAATTGCAGTTCCAAATATACAGCATAGATGAACTTAATAGGCTAATAAATATGTGCTGTTACACAATATCATACATTAAACACCACTCATTAATTGAGATAAAGATAAGAAATTAAATATTAAATTAATGAGGTTCTGGAGCCATAATTACTATACTTTCAACTCTTTCACACCAAATGTCACATCTACAGCATCTCCCGTGTGTGTGTATTGCACAAATTCTTCTGTAGGATCTATCCACAGTTGAGTATGTAGCAATGAGTCGTTCTCTGGAATTCATAAATTGAAACATTAATTTCCTGTTTGTGTCAATTCAGGAATATGCACAGTATCCTTACTTACCTTTTGTAGGATCTATATAACTTCTAAGTTCTACAGCTTTTCCTCCAATCTCATTTGCAACATCTGAAGGTAAGGAAGTGGGTTCTGTTGCAATAATAGTGATCTCTTGAAGAGATGACTGAAAATTAGCTAGCAATCTGTTAAGGTCACGTGGCCTTACTACAAGATTGCTTGGGAATTTTCTTCTGTCAAGAGACAAATGCTGTACGTCTGGTTCAACATTGCAAGTAATCCAATAAGATTTTTTCATTCCTGCATAATAAACAACACAAAATCGTTCTACGTAAGGATATAGAAAAACGCTTCTAAGGGTAAATATGATCAACATTTTTGGAACATACTTTGTCAAATTTATAAGGTGGACATCTTATAAATAAAGTTTAATGCAAAAATATGTAATCCACTAGAAGCAAAATATAAGTTTTGCCTCTATGTTGGCTTTCTCTACTATTATGACCTCTGTCAGCATTGTCTTGAGCCTCCTGGTCACTTTAGATTCAACAGTGTGGAAATTTAACTACCATTCACTGAAAGCATGTTACCAAGTATAGACCGCAGATGGATAATTCTTTTTCTCTTTATTTATTGTACCATACTTTTGGTGGGGAAGGGGGCCATCTAAAAACAAAGAAAGCAACAAAATTTGCTCAGTATTTTAAGTGGCACCACATAGAATGAGCCTAATTTATTTGTACATCATCTAACGTAATATTCTTGTAATGCATCCTACTAACTGGACACAAAGCAATGTGAGGATACCTAAATGATAAATTTTTCCCTGATGATACTATATTGTTATAGGGATAGTCCTGATGAATTAGCTGCAGCAATCAAAACTATCAAAGAGCGGTGCATTCTGCCCCCAACACTATAGCACCAACAGTCATCCTATTTCTTCTGAACTGAAGCAAAGATAAACTCTGACTACCATAATGCATGGAATGCACCAATTAGTGTTTGAATAAATAGTAATTCCTGTTATTCTTTTAAAGACATTAGTTAGACGAGTAAAAAAATTGTGTTGACAATATTTTACCGTTGTAACATTTCAAAGTCCATTGTACTTTTGTTGCATCAGGATCGGGCAGTTGCATGCTCAAATGATCAATACTTGCAATCGGTGTCCTAAGAACCGAACAAACGGCCTGAAAATACAAAGTCGGGCTGCATTGAAATAACAGACCCCAAAATTCTCGTAACAAAATGATAAAGATACTGCTGACCTTCAGAAGCACACTAAATTGCACTTGGGTACCAGAGATTGTACACGCATCAAAGAAGCCGTGCTTAAATGTAATGGATTGGTAAGCAGATCTTGAAGAATTGAGAGTATGAAATGCAAGCTGCAGGAAAAATTGACTCCATGAGCAAATGAATTCTATTCATATGCAAATTACAGGTGTTTGACCCAATGTTTGGCTTCTGTTTCATGATTTCGTAAGATGCAACAAATAAGCACATAACTCAACTGAGTAAGGAAAGTTATTTCCCTCAAAACCAAATAACGTAAAAATGGAGAATCTAAAATTACAAAAATAATTTTCCTTGTTTTCTCTCTTCAAAAACATAGCGGGTTTGATATTCTCGCTCCATTCACCAATCTATAGATTACTCAACCAAAATCAAAGAACAGTAGCATTAGAAAATGAATAAATTCAATAATTTACCCATTTGCAAAAACCCTAATGTGATCCTTGTAACATTTTATGAGACAAATACAAAAATTAAAAAAAAATAATAATCACAACAAAAATCCTTGATATGACAGCTCTACCTCTTCAAATAATACTTGAAAACAAAAAACAAACAAAAATCCTTAGATTTGAACATGACTAACAGATAAATTACACAACACTTAACAATTAAAGTCAAAAATACGATTAAACACTAAATTCGTAAACTAAGCTAATAATTTCCTCAGCCGGTACAGATTACTATGTTTACTGGTTAAGAACAAGAGCTGAAAATTTGAATCAGCAAGAGCATGGACTGTATATTTGAAGTGAATTCTGCCGGAAAATAAGCGAGAGAACCGAACCTGAGAAGGAGATGCTTGAACGGTAAGCTCGTTGCCGATACGAGCGAGAGACGTGATGGATCGAGCAAAGGTCTTGAGAGCGTTGCCGCTGAGACTGAGCTCCATTTTCGTTTTGCTTCACCTTCTCTCTCGCCTACGCTCTTTACTCACTTCTTCTCATGGTCTCGTTGGATTGGCGGGAAAGACCAATCTAATGGGCCTAGTTTCTGGGCCCATCAAGTTTGGGGCCAATTCGTTTGTATGGTAGGGTATTTTGGTAATAACGAAAATCTCTGACTCGAATTAGGGTTTTGTAACAGAGATATATAATTGTAAGCCAGAAGAGAAACTGGATTTTCTTTGTCTTCGCTAATTGCATCCACTTTCACCTCTCGCCGCCGGTACTTTCTCTCTCTCTATCTATCCAAATCCCATGCGCATCGTATGAATCTCTATTTTTTGTGGTGAATTTGATAGATTTTGAATTTTTTTATGTGATTTTCTGTGGTTATTGAAAGTAATTTGGCAGTAACTATACCATCTGTTTGGAGGCCGAGAAAATGTAGGGATTCATAAGGTGTTAGTGTTATTGAATGACGAGTTTTATTTGTACCTGTTTGAGTTTTATCTTATAATGTTGAATCTGAAAATTTGTTATCTTAATTCATTTGTTTTTCTCATTACTATTTACCGAACAGAGGTGTTCTGATTCCTAGAACTGAGCTTTGATAGATTTTGTAAGCCAAAGCAATGTATTTGAAATGGATTTGTTTGTTACTTTCCTTTCATTTTGTCAGTAATTGCTATTCTTAAATTTTGTATATATTGCTGCCAAAATTACTTTGTTTTGGTTTGGATTTCATGTGCTTGGTTGCTTCTGTTGTTGTATGTCATTACCGGTAACGAGCATGTCGCTGGGTAATTAGCCAATTATACTGTAGCCATGATTGTCTGACTCTGTTTTGCATAATTTTGTACCAACATTGCTTAGATATTTGTGTTATCAAATGATTGAGTTTGTTGTGATCTGCAAATTAGAGGCATATTGTTGCATGATCTGATGTGAATATTCTTGGATCAGGTGTATTGAGCTTTTTGTTTGAAAATCATCCAAGATGCAGAACGATGAGGGTCAGAACATGGATCTCTATATCCCCAGAAAATGGTATGCTTTATTTTCTTTTTCTTTTTTGTTCATTTATATGTTGTTTAAAATTAGAGATTTTATGCGTGATATGATATGCTATGCCATTACAGCTCTGCCACAAACAGACTGATTACCTCAAAGGATCATGCTTCAGTCCAGCTTAACATTGGACATGTAGATGAGAATGGTTTGTACACTGGTCAATTCACCACCCTTGCTCTATGTGGCTTTGTCCGTGCTCAGGTAATTGTTCTTGCAAATCTTGTATTTTTCTATAGTCGACAATTCACATTTACTGGCAGTGGTCTATAGTTTATAATATTGATGAATGATATACTTGACATGTTATTATCAATTTGATTGATTGCATTCAGCGGTACAGGAACAGAGACAATTAATTAGATATATAAGATGGATAGTTGAAGTATACTTATGAATTGCATTGTCTTCAGAACACATTTTGTTTCCCTCGATAAAATTTGATTTTATGTTTGCTTCTGCAAAACTTAATTTGGTATATTTGGGTGCTTTGACTTTGTAGGGCGACGCCGATAGTGCTGTAGACCGCCTTTGGCAGAAGAAGAGAGTTGAAGTTCGACAATAGAGTGCAGCTGCATGGACTTGGCTGTTACCTTAGTTTTGCGGATTTTATGTTTGTCGTGATTGAAATTACTTCGTCTTTCATGAACTAAATTATTTATGTGTACTTCATTGACTTGATTGAGTTAAGCTTCAGTCACTATTTTGCATTTTTTGAAGTTCAAAATTGTCAAGATTATAATCTTTTGCAATAGAAATGGAGATCTTCCTACGAGAAAGTGGAATTGCTATGTTAAACTTGAATTTGCCAGAACTAGTTCTAAGAAAGATTTGGTCTGCTAATTGATGATTATTGGAGTTTTAATTTTATGAACTTGCACTTTCAGTTTGTGAATTGGTCTGGGATAGAAATAGAAGGTTCTTTCAAGGTTAAAAATTTTATTTTTATATACTAATATGAATTTCCCTTTCATCATTTTTTATGTTTAGTAATTTCAATATACGTAACGTATATTACTTTTAAATATATGAAAACATTTAACATAATTTAATAATTTTACTTTTCGAAAATCATATTTAGTTTACATATTGTCTAAACAATTCAAAACATGGTTTTCACAAATGAATTTTATAATGTTATCGGCTCGTTTTTTAGTGTTTACTTTTTAAAATTTAAATTTCAAATCATTAGTTTTTAAAACATGTATATACCTATATCTATAATTCAAATAATTTAAAATTTGATATGCAAATGTGAATCTCGTAATGTTATTTTAACGTAATAAGTTTTTTTATTCGCTTTATCAATTTTCACTTGCTTATCAAGTAAATTTGAAAACAATATATATATTTTTCATAACTTGTATTTACACATATATTGCTTAAACAATCCAAAATTTGATGTCATGAAGTTATTTTTACTATTTTATTTTTGTACAATATAAATATGAATTTATATTTGATGCACTGTCGGTGTAAATGAGTTTTACACCATCAAAGCACCACATCACGAGACCTCATCAGATAATAATTTAAAATTATATAAAGAACTTATCAATAAATTAT
>JAYMSZ010002339.1:0-12198 GCA_036897665.1 Pelargonium citronellum
AGGTTTTCCGGTAGTGTTCGCATTGATCTGTTGGTGATCTATCCGTGATTGTTGAATCGTCTGTGTTTCGGAGTGAACTGAGGCTCGATCTAATTTGGAATTGAGCCTGGAGTTCTTTTCTGATCGAAGTTGAAATTCGGTGGAACGTTTTGTATCGCTTTGATCGAAGTTCAATTTCGGTGTGAAGAGTATATTAATCTGACTTGTGATGCTTGTTTCTGTAGATCTAGGACGTTTCCTGATTGATTATTGATTATGATCTCTCCAAGTCAATGAGCCTTATTTCATTTCTGATTACTGTGTGTTCATTATTTCTGCGGTTGCTACTTGTGTGCATTGTATTGATATGAAAGTCTGAAAACATAATTATGTTTTGTTTGTTGGCTAATTATTAAGAGTTAAAATGTTTTCGGGCATGATAAACCATAGCTACTTGATTATATGTTAAATTTGGTGTGCATGATTGGTGGGTTTTTTTTGTGATTTACACTTCTCTATATTATTAATCTAAAATTTTCGTATACGTTTCTTGTTAAAATCCTAGAGTGTGACTCCTTCCCTAGTTCATTAATTATTGTTTTGTTGCTTTTGGTTGCTCGATGATGAAGGCTGTGTGTTAGATCATTTTAACTTTGTTCGGGCTTACAAATTGTTCTCTCAAGGACATGAAATAATTCAAAAACTGTAGGTCTAAGAATTAGCATCTGATTCAAAGCGCAGGATTGTGAACATTTCACCTTTACATGAGTTTGTTGATGTTGTCAATTTACACGGCTTTAGTTAATGAATTTCTTTTCACTGCATGTTTGGGGGCACCTGCTGTTTCATGTGAATGTTGTCTCCTAAGCTTTATGTATGTTGCCTTGCCTTGCCTTATTGGCTTTCATGTTTTCATGAGATGCGGATGAAAACCATATATCTTCCCGTTGCTAAAAACCAGTGAAAGATGTTTGGTTTCTGACATGCTATTGCTTATATTTGTTACAGCTTACAATGTCATCATAGTTATTTTATTGTTTGTTCGCTATTTGGCTATGAGTTATGGTTTTCTAAGGCACTTATCTGTGTTTTAATTCATTGGGAAGCATTCAATTGCATCGAAGATCAATTATAGGGTGATCACCAATAATAGGTTTTATATCTTTCATCGGTCTTTCATTGAATGCATGTCATTATGTGCAAGAAACGCTTAAGAATGATATAATCTCTCTACATAGAAACTTTTTTTCCTAGTCTCTACTAATGAAATGTAAGCACTCCTTTAGATTTACATAACTTATTAAGGGTCAAGATTGTCAGTACATGTCAACAAAATTAGCATTAATCTTTGATTTCATTAGCTCACTGTGTGGCTTGAATAGGAATATTATATAATATACTAGGTTAGATTTGATGATCAAATGACAAGGATAGATTCTGATACTACCGTCTCCCTATTTTGGCTTGTGCCTTGTTTTCAAATCAACTGTTAGATGTTGTACAGTAATAGTATCATATCATATGAGTGAATTGCCTGCTATGATAATTTCTAACTATTTTCTGCGGTGCTATTTCCTTCAGATGTTCCATTTGATGCCAACACCACAGGGAAGCTTTTATGTGTTCAATGACATATTCCGGTTGAACTATGCATGAAAACAAGATTGGTTTCTCACTTTCAAGAAGGGTGGGAATATTTGTGGGTTTTGAATGTTCAGGATAATTAGTTTGCTTATCTTTGTGAAGCTTTTAGACATTTCTAAACAAAACTGGGGCTGGTTGTGTTTATGTTTTATTTCTCTTTTTTGCCTCCATAATCGGGGGATATCTTTGTAGTGATTGGTTGAATTGATAAATTTAAATGAATTGGTCTTTGGATAACACTACTTTCTCTTATAAGTAGATGCCAATTAGGATGAATGATCAACTTTATTGAGAAGTAAATTTGGCGCCTTCAAGGAGAACCTTTTCCAACCAAGATTCCGTAAAGTAACTTCTGCCGTTCAAAAGGAGTTCTAAAAAAAGGTTCTAAAAAAGGGCGAGAGAAAAATTGATTAATTGAAATACTATTAGTGGTCAACTTGATTTTAACTCTAATCGACTAGAGAGTTCAATTTTTTAGAGCTAATAAATATGTTTTAATGTCCATTTTTGTACTTTCATGTATTTGTATTTGCACTTGTATATTCATGGTTTTTACAAATTTCTAAACTCAAGGATGATATCGAAATTACATTCATACAAATTCATACACACTTTTAAGAAAGTAGGAATCAATGTGATCAAGACTTTTGAAGAAGCTATCTTTCTCTTCTACCATTGAGACTTAAATGGGCAACTCCAATTGGGGAAGTTCTGGCATTGTGAGATGAGGTAGTGAAGGGGTTTCAATATGTAGTTGTTTAAAGTGCTTGTCGTCGTTGACGACCTTCGCGGGGTCGGGATCGGGACCTTTAATCTGCAGCAATCCAGCAAGCATTCCTCCAAAGGATCTAAAAGGATGGCTTACTCTATCTTTAAGCCTCAGAATTAGGGAGACCTCAGATAATTGCCAAGTAACAGTGAGGACAATCATGATTGAAAGAAGCCAATGAGTTATTGTATTCTGTTTCCTCACCTTCTTGAGCTCTTTGATTATCTCTTCTGATTCACCACCACCACCACCACCATCAACAGTATTCTTGCTTTTGGTCCCCACTTTGCCATCTGAAGTATTTGCTTCCTTTGGTTCAGTGGTAGCTAGACCTTGCTCAACTGAACCATCTCTCTTCAATGACTCCAGCTGTTAATAACAAACTAGCAAATCAGTACTACTGCGAAGAACTATTGGGGATTGGGGTTGTGGTTCAGTTGGCTATGTAGACTGAAATTATGAGAAAAGCTATCGGGTTTCACCCCGCCCGTTAAACTTGACTTCAACCTAAAAGCTTAAATCGATAGTTGGACAATCATATACTACTTCATGCTCTTTCGGTGAAAAATGCATCAACACTCTCCTCACGTGTACACTGAGTAACACAGAAGACCTTGCATATGGACAAAAGAAGGCAACAAAGACGGTTCAATAAACCCAAATAAAACCGGCTCTAACTCTAATATCATGTGAAGAACCAACCATGGGAAGAGGCAAATAGCCTAACCTTCACTAAACTCCAAACATGAGTAGTCTCACGGTAAAACAAGTGAGAATGACACGTGGATTATACCACCGAAAAAAAATACCACTCTCCAAAATATAAAATGGGTTAACTTGAAAAAAATACCACTAACTTGACGGTCTAATCCATAGAATCTATCCTGAGAAAATTATTGTTTCTTTGCATCGATTAGGATATCGATTCAATTCTCCAACAAAATGAGTATAATTCGAACAGTTGAAACCATATTTAGAAATGAAAAACTCACCGGAAGTCTGTAAAGTTAGTTCAGACCATCCAGTTCAACATCTCCGACTGAAACAGGAACAATTTGGAGAATATATTAATGGAGGTGGTTAATTAATTACCTGAGAGAGCAATTTGGAGAGGAGGAGCTGGTCATCGTCGTCTTGGAGGAAGCTCTCTCCAGAAGCTTCCTTCATCTTCCTTTGTTCCATTAGTCTCTCTATCGCGAGCTGTACCTGCTCCAGTTTTTCATTCGATGAATCCATTAATTTCCTCTGCTCTTTTTTTTATTTTGATTCGAAGAAACAATTTGTAGATACGTAAGCGAGTTTGGCGGTGGTTATTAGCAATAAGTGGGCCCATGCGGCGTGGCCCATCTTGGTTTTGACACTCTACCAAACACTCCTCACCCACCCTATTGACTAATCTCTTCCCTGGAGTTGCTGCTGTACATACATACATACATACATACATATATACACATGTATGTGTCATGTGTGTATACCTACATACACACATATTCACAAGTCACTTATTTTAAACTATCTTTTTTTATCCAATCCAAATTCTTTTCTAATCTATTTCAGCCAGATCAATAATCCGAATTGCCACCTCTACATACATTACATATTTATCAAATCAGAACCGAAGATCAGATCTATGATTCGAATTGCCACCGCTATACATACATTAGATGTTCTATATATATTCACAAGTCAAAACTCAAAAGCTCACCTTGTGATTTGTTGGTTCTTTTTTACCATGGAGTGGCACAGCATTTGTTAGATTCTTCATCAAGAGGAGACAAAATACCTTACATTGCTGCAATGCAGAGCTCAACACATAATACTTGCATCATTACGTTGGAGAGCTATGAATAGCTAGGCCGCTAAATCAAAACACTATTATTATAAATAAAAAATACACCATTTACAATCATATACTAAGCATTTACAGAATCAGGAAAATGATCAGAAAACCTATGGTAAGTTCCAGGTGTCATTATACACAAACCAGATGGAGAGTCAGAAGTTGAAATATGAGGTCACTCTGACTCCGGGATGCCATGCGGTACTCCTATTGGAAAAGAATGTCTTCATTTTCCATGTCAAGAAAATCACCGAGATAATTTGAAGCTTCTGCTTCACTTGACGGCAAAACACCAAGTTCAGCCTGCAATAATAGTTTTGATCAATTCAAAAATCTCCACAGTTACATGTGTACTAGGATAAACCCCACTAAATGAAACCGACAATCATCGAATCACCAAAAGAGAATAATTTAACGGAGGAAGTATATATAATAACAATGTAAGAGTGAGTGGCCTTAATAGTTAAGGGAATACATGGATAAGCGAAAAAATTGGCAGTGGAAAATCCTACTCGAATGTAGGGAGAAGGGAATGGGGTAAACTAATCAGATGGGTTATGTATATGCTTAGTGCTGTGAATTTGTGAATGCAACAAAGAGATGATTTAACAAACATTATGTGCATTACCAATTTTCCATTATCTAATACTACATCCGTCCCAAAATGAGTGTCATTGTTTCTATTTTGAGAAAAAATAATGAGAAAGCTAGTTAGTGTGATATATTTACTTTTATATCCTCATGATCATGTGTCATAACAAACTTAAGGGGTACTAACTTATTATAAGGATATCATTAACAATTCACGCATAACTAACTTTCTAAGGATAGACACTCAAAAATTCAAGAGAAACATGACACTTATTTTGAGACAGAAGGAATATAATGAACTGTGTTCAAGCAAGCGAGCAGCATACATATGGGGACTACTACTACTACCATGCCAAATTAAGATTTATTAGGCCCTGGAAGTTACGGTCAAAAGTTCAAAACACTGGCATACTTCTAATAACTGAAACAGATGAATCTACCAATGCAGCATAGAATTTTTTTGTGGAAATCATGAATAGTATCTTTGTTTTGAAGTCTATGGATGAGCTTCACATTGGCATTCATACTAGAGCTGACTTCCTAATGCCCGAGTTCAATGAGAATTTAAAGATTTATGGCCAACTCCTTACCTTAGCTTGGCGATATCTTTCAAGCATGCGTTGATATTGCTGGCGTGCATCTGAAGACTTGACCATTGACAGGACCCTTGAGAGAGCCTCACCAAGGGCACCATCCACTTTCTGTTTGCGGAACGGCTTGAGGATGTCTTCGTCTTCACTATCATCAACGATCACTTCGTCCTGCCGAAAACCTCGCAGACCAACTCCTTTTCGACGCCATCGCAGTATAACTTTATCTAGAATACTCACAGCCCAACAGATAACCTTATAGTACTTCCTAACCTGATAACCTCTAACATGTGCCTGCCAAACAAGCAAGGTAAGCAAATTAACGAACAATCTACTATCAAACTAGTTCAGCTATAAAAGGTTTCAGTATTTATCTCAATACGCTTTGTTCATAGTTCCTGCATGTAACTTCATTCAGCCTCATGCAACTAATACATGTACTTTATATCTATAAAGCACACTACAAATTAAGATAGAAAATTCTTAACCTGTATCTTCACTACTTTCTGTCGCAATGCTAGGAAATCTTTGCGACCTTTCCAACCTCGATATTTCTTCTGTATGGATAAAGCAGCTGAATTGCAATCACGGGCATTGCCAAAGGCTAGCTTTGACATAGTCGAAAGCCCTTGAATATCACCTAAACTGAGACCATATTCATCATTAATGCCAGCACCATTTTCCCTTTGTTGTCGCTTCTTGAAGGAATGAGCACGGAAAGCAGATTGTATGCGTGCAGCAGCCCGGACTGCATTTCTGACTGCAACCAGGGTATTTTTAAGTGAAAGTTGATCTTCAATGGCACCAAGGCTCCCATTTGAGATGCTATTCACAGTTTTCTCTGCTTCAAACTCAGCTGAAACCATGGAATGCTCACTTTCTTCGAGTCGGAGAGATGAAAGGTGGCTAGTCAGTGCCATCTCTGAAAGATAGCCCGCCAGTCCCTTATGGCCACAGGAAGCAGCAATGGATGCTGGGGTTCTACCTGTTGGGTCCTGTGTATTGGGATCTGTCACTGCACCAGCTGATGCACCAGAAGCTATAAGGGCGGCAACCATTTTTTCCCTGATACAGAAGACATTCAAATATTCAGATTTAAATCATTTCACTTTAAGTATCAAAAGACCATTCTCAAATGGACTGCATGTAGTGAATAGAGAACTTTGATTCAATGTTTGATCTTATTCAGAAAGATATGCTAGCTTATGACTTACTAGTACAAATCAAAATCAATGTACGAATGTAATTATCAACTCAGAAACTTATATACCAGCATAAGTCAGATTCATTTGACCAGTTAAGTGCAATGATATTGCTCTAGTGAATAACCACCATTTTAATGTCCTAATCATAGTCCATTTTTAAGAAGACAAATTGTAAGCAAGATCATTTCTTTTTGGAGTTCATATTCTCAAACCAACTTGCAAACCCGTATATCAGTTCCAAATATTAATTTACCTTCCGAAACGTGCAGCCCAATGAAGAGCAGTCCACCCATTAATATCACGGAAATCTATGCTGACTCCAGAACTTAGAATAGGGTACAAGGCCCACTCAAAGCCCAATGCAGCAACCATGTGAATTATCCCTTGCTCTTTTTTGGACAATGAACAGCTGGGTTGGTCATGTCCCTCTTGGGATCTAGAGGAAAGCCACTGCTGCAACTTGTCTTTTAGAAGTTCTTGCAGAAGCCAATCAACAGTTGTAGACGAAGTCCCACTGCCAACTAAAAGAGCCTCTATCACATGAACCCATGAATCATCATCAGCTTTTAGTTTTCTCAGTGAATGAAGTTCTGATCCTGCGTCATCGCCTTTCTGCATTGATAAATCAGACAGAAGAACCTGCACAAATCTGACCAGTTGTAACAGCTCTTCTGCACTTTTCATAGACTCAGTTTGATTTACATTACAGTGAGCAGAACTAATAGTCTTAGCCCGATACTCGAACTCTCTAACTTCACTGCAGGATTCCTGGTTTCCAGAAGTAATACAGAGATTGACTTTTCCTGGAGAATGGGAAGGAGCTTCACAACGGATGACCCCTTCCTTAATTAACTGAGCAGGAACTTCAATATCACCAAACATACACTTCCATGCAGATTCTGACCGATCAGACAGAAAAGATCCAACAATGATAACCTGCATCTTAAAATAATTGTGAATTCAATCTCCAATTCCATAACTAATAGCAACACGTAGTAACTTAAGAAAATCCTTCTAAAGGAGAAAATTTTGACACACCAGATCACATTTCCGCATTGTCAACAACAAAGTCAATAGTTGAGGCAAAGGGAAAAAATGTGAACTATCACATCTAATCCTCACCTCTTTTATCAACTCGCCCATTTCTTGTGTTTTTTTTAATACTTTTTTCATGTTAGCTTGTGATCAAATCAAGATTCCAGTAGGCTAAACCAAATAACCAGGCTAATATCATTAAACAATAGTGCAACAGTAGCATCATATGAAACGAAAACAAACACCTTCGTAGCTTCATCAGTGTAACCCCAGTCAGGGGATATTTCTTGAATTGTAAAATTTTGTTTTTGAGCGACTGTCAAACTAGAAGCCCCTTCAAGCGGCATTCCAATTTGTCCTTGATCATAGAGAAACGGATATAAATCGGTATTGGTATTGTTACTTCCAATTAGAGAGGGATATGCAGGAAAATTGAAACTTCCAACTTCTTGAGGCAGCAACACAGAAGCTGTTATAAAAATAGGCACGTCAGAGCTTAATATAAATTCAATGTACACTGAAAATTTAAAATTAAATTCATATGAAGAGGAAAAAAATCCTACAGTTTTGAACATTGTGTCCACAAAGATTCTCTTGTAACTCACATCCTGTTGATGTTTTATACGATTCTAGCACTTCTGTCCAAGATAAAGAGTCTGTATATTCATTTCTTGATGACTGATCATTAAATTTTCCATTGTCACCTACAGAAATTGATCCTAGAACTTAGCAAGCTAATAATGCCCCAAGGGATCAAACTATCAATTGTATAAAAGAAAACTGTAACAGAAAAAGGCTTATCAGACTCAGGAAACGAATATAATCAATATCGAACAAAATGTCCTAAAATATATGATACACACTAACCAAAACTAAATAAATCCAGCCAATAGATTGAAAGAAACTTTAGAACTCATTATTTGAACATTCTAAGGACTGCCTAATGACACAAATAACAAACCTGCATTCTGAATAAGCACCAGATTGTTGGACTGATCTTGCATCCCAGCATGACTACTAAATTCATTTGAAGTATATTCAGGTGCATACAGTAAATTTGAAAGATCATTCTGTTTGGAGGTATCGCTTGTATATTCCGGGACTCCTGACTCATGTGAACCATCATCCTGAACACAGAATGACATGTCTTTGATACTGTCCTCGTTCAAACTTAATTGTTCCTCAAGTCTTTTCAAGGCTTGACTAACCTCAAGATCAGATGAACTACTTAAGTCTCCTGTTGTATCAACAGGACCCATATGATCTATCCCATTATTCGTTATGGCTATCTTAGAACAAACTTCTATAGACTCAGGACTAGTAATACTTTGATTTTGCTCATAATGGCCAATTACAGAGGTAGAGCATGGATTGCAAGTAGCATATGAGCCAGGACTTGGACTGAATGTAGATCCCAACGATAACTGAGCAACAGAACCAACACTAGGCTTTCCCTGCACGACAATATTCAGATGTTAAGACGGTCTGAAGTTATGTAACAGAACCTGATGTCACAAACAGTGAACATCATTATATAATATTAATGCAGAAAAAGAAACAGAAATTCTTTACAGGAAGAGAACAAGCAGGGGATGTAAAATTCACATTCCAAGAATATTATGTCATCCAAGCTTAGAGAGGAAAGGACACAGAAAGTTCAAAGACTTTTTTAAAGGTAAGAGTGGTATGATAAAGAGTAGCAATTACAAGTCTTGGAGGTTTAAAATTACACTTCGAGTGTGCAAAATAAACTGAGGTCCAATGGAACCGGCTAAGCAACCTCAGGCATAAATAATTTTAGAGAAACAAAAAGTAGAATGTGATATTTCTTGTACTTGATCCTTAGGAGAGACCCTTTATATAGGGTATACATGAGTTGAAAGCATAAATGGAATAATATAAGAAAGGAAATAAACTTAGGCTAGGGCACTCTCAAAAAAAAAAAAAAAAAACTTAGGCTAGGGCTTAATATAAAGAGTTAAATTGGGAGTCTCTAATTTAAGAAATCACATAAATCATGGGATCTTTAACATCTCAGCAAGAATGAAACATGCAATTATAAGTTGATATTAAACTAAGCCATTTTCAGAGACAACCAAAATATTTTGTCGATGACCAAGCTATAAACCTCACCTCAGATGTCTCTCTATAATGAACCAGAACAATGTGCTCATATGCCCTGCCAGAAAATTATAAGTGAAAGTGTGAATTCTCAATCACAGTCAACATAAACAATACAAATAAACTGGTCATCAGTCATCACATACACTAAGGCAACAAATTTACTAGTTATAACTAACCCAATGTGGAAGACATACTCACATAACTTTTCCATTTTATACGAATATCTAAATCAACAATTTTTTAATGCAGTATACAGTACACTAATAAAAAGATACCCACTCACGGATTAAGCATCCAGTAGCTACGCCTCTGGAAAGTCGGGGTCTGCTCTCCATGCGCATAGTAACAATTTAGAGCTTCAATATTCCCAACCTAGCCGTGTAAGATTAAATGTCATCCCACAGACTGAAGAAATCAATACTCAGAACAAAGAGAATTTAAGAGATAAAAGAAGAACGAATTATTTTTTACAACATCCATGCAAAGATAATTTCTAGAGAGGGAGCATAAATAATGTATTGTTGTTCCCATTGTTCTATTTCCACCAGTTGCAATTTTTTCTTTGCCAAACCTTAGGCCATGCAGGAAATTAGAGCATGACAATATAAAATATTGTGCATGAAAAGTTCATAGTGTGGAAAACAAGCACCCTATTATTAAGGCAATTGTTTTCTCAGCCCCGAAGTGAGGCCATCAATATCACTCATGTTCAATTACAACATAGACAGATGGAAAGAAATCTTTCAATCTAAAAAATCTTGCATATAGTTGAAGTTATGTGGACATTTTTAATGGCCAATTAAATAAAAGATATGTTCTAACTTCTAAGCATTGGCAAGCATAATAAAGTATTGCGCCAAAATAGAAGTACTCTACCAAATTACAATCACACTCAATGCAACAAATGATACACAAACCTTAAGTCGCTCATGTGCTTCCCCAACAGTTCTTCCATCCTTCTTTTTACGCCAACTATAACCATCTCTTCTAAAGAACCGAAGCACCCGCTTGTTATACAGAAATAATGACCCACCTATTGCATTAAACCAAAGCAAATCACCATCAAAAGCTACAATACAAACTATCCAGTATAGAAGAGAGGAGCACAAACAATTAGAAATGGATATGAGTAAAAAAAAAAATTGAAATAAAAAGCTTACTAGTAGGATTATGAGGGGGCTCTGGAGTGAAATTAAGCTTTTCATGATTCTGTAAAATACAAAGAACCTCCACAGGCTTCAACCAACGCAATTGAGCTTCTCTGAACAGCTCATCAATATCATATCCTGCCATACCATTTTTGTGCAAAAAAATTGAACTCCGAAAATTACCTGCACGCGCTAGAAAATAAACACAAGGCAACAACACGACAGAAACCTCACCTGATTGCATCATCCTCTTGCGATTCCAAAAACAGTTAAAACAGCAGAGAAAGATTTTCACTCGCGCACAATTGAAACCCTACTCTCAATCCTAAACCCTTCGATTCAAAACTGTTTTGTACGGAACTCGAAGCAATTGGCACTGGATTTCGCCGGCGAGAGGAAGGCAAGCACGTATTGTCCCGAACAGAGCACAGATCAGCCGAGAGTGTCGCCGGAGAAACTGACCGGATCGGCCCCAAAATCGAACAGCGAAGAAACGAAGAGAGAAAATATATATAGACTTCACTCCTACTGTACGGCTTAGCACCTGAGCGGGCTATGAGGCGTTGCCAGACTGCACAGCAGCAACCAGAACCGGTTGTGCTGTGTGGTGTAGTGGCTGAGCGGTAATCAGGTGCGGCGGGTGCAGAGTAGAGTAGGACTTTTTTGGCATTATCATAAAATTTATAGTTGACCATCTAGCATGAAAACGATTTTACGAAACAAAAATAAGGTTGTTGAGGCACCGGGTGGAGAGTTTTCTTGTGTCCTCACCAGCAGCGTAGAATTTCTCCGAATGGAAATGTGATTCATGAGCCGATTATGGAGAAAATATTCTTCGTACATGAATATGACGAAGTTGCCCTGCTGTATTTCGCAACGTTGACTTGTTTTTTATGCTAATGATTTTGAAGTGTCAATGCAGTGATCTGGTGTGGTGGTGGATGTTTACAACAACCATATCATTTAGAGATGAAGTCAGGACGAAAGTTCCTAGTGGCATTATCGTTAATTAGCACTTCACGAAGGTTATTACTTATAAGAAATGATTTTTTCATGTACCCAATCACATGTAAACTACATGTGTGCTGACGTCGCTGCATCTCAGCCGTTCATCTGTGAACAGTAACCATAAACAGTCCCCTGCATCCGGGAACAGTAACCGTGAACAGTAACCGTGAACACCAATAGGACGTTGACACGTGTGCGTACATGTCATTTACATGTACTAGCACACATGCCCTGATCAGCCCCCTAATTTTTGTTACATAAATCA
>JAYMSZ010002340.1:0-12197 GCA_036897665.1 Pelargonium citronellum
CCACGCCTTCCAAGGTTGAAACCTACATTCAGTTCTCGGATAAAGGTGTGGTGGGTCTCGAATTTCAATTATTATTTGTTTGTTTGGTTTGAAAGAAAATGTTTTGCGGGAAACGAAATTATTTTGTTAACTTTTGGGATTTTCTTTTAATTATGTCTAGAGGTAGATGTTTGGACTAGTTTGGGTGGTGGGTTTGTGTAGAGCATGTGAATTGTCAAACATATGATCCAAAAAAGTTCTCATTTCCCTTTTTCTCCCATCAATAGCTTTAGTTGCCAAATATAGAGTTTTGGTTAAATTTGGTCCCTTGTTTACTTCAAACCATGTTCTTTTGCACTCCAAAAGGCTAACATCAATTATGTTAACCTTACACACATTATGGACCTTATAATCTCGGTAAGGTCACAGTTTTTCAGCTTATGTAATCAACATTAGAGGAATAATGTATATGCTTTTCTGTTTACTTGTCTATATTAGAGGTTTTTGCCTTTTTAGTGGAAACTGCTTGGCACGCTATCTGACTTGTCAAGTTGATGCAGCTGTTGGGTGCATTTGATGATTCATTGTTTAATGGTTGTTATTGTCGTTTTTTTTTTAAAGAAGGCTGAGATGCCTTGTTTGTGGTTTCTTTTATTACATTTAAGCGTACGAGTTAATGAATGGCTTACATCCTCCATCTTATTCGATCTTTTTTCGTCACCAAAATTATCCATGAACTTGATGTCTTTAATTACTAAAAAAATGAGAAACTGTAGTATTTAGTAACAATAAGATTTGGTCTTGTGCGTATCAGTATCCTGTACGTATAATTATTGGTGACTTTTATTGCTAAAAATGAACTTGTACCTGTTAGCAATAATGATGTTTGTTTCTGCTCAAATGTACGAGGCATGGGTATCACATATATTAAATGTTTAATTTCCAAATCATTTTCAGGTCTCGAGGATGCTAGTATGTCATTTGGTTCCTTGGAAGGTATTTATTTCGGTTTCTGTCACTGTATCTTTTCCAACATAATTTGAAGTTAAGGTGTATCTTTCTTGTGCATTTGCTGTCTTGTAGTGCAAAACCAGACAATCTTTACCTTTTCTTTTTGTCATTAGAATTCGGGAGTTATTATTTGCCTGCAAGATCAATATTTTTGAATCAGATATATGTTTAGCAAATAAATCTATGCATGTTTAAGTTGCATGCATTTCTCATAAGTCATAATCAATATAGGGTAAGAGCATCAACTATGAATGGACATTATGTTTTGTTACAAATAAATAGATTTTGCAAGAATCTTCTATGATTTGAAAATTGTTTAGTAAGGGTAAACCGGTAAAGTACTCCCTTGTTCTAAATGTTTTGGATCACCCTCCTCTACATTCTAGCAAAAGATGTCTGTGATTCTAATTCTGTTAGGTTTGACTTGAATGCTTTAGGTATAGCATGGAAATTGGAAACTAATTGAAATCTTTTAAATTATTGGCCAAGTTTGACAGAATTTAGTTACAACTGTCTATATGAATTAGTTCGTTCTCATTTAAATGGAGTTCTGAGTATCACATCCCATATTTCTGATGGTATTTCAGTTACATATTCTAAGTAATAACTAGGAAGTGGCAAATAACATTATCAGCTTACGGTCACAAACTTTCAAATAGAATTCGTAATGATACCTTGTTGTAGCTTTTATACACTGTTGACAGAGTTGATGGGAGTAGAATGTGGTCTGGACAGGTTTTAAGGTTAGATTAGGCCATCTGATTTTCAATATAGTTCAGATGATCTGTTCTGAATCACTGATGGATCAATAACAGGTGCCATGAGACTGTTATTCATGATGTGGTTCTAGATCCAACTGTCAAGCTTCCATGATTCACTTAGCTACAAGACTGTTAGTAGGCAACTTTTGTCGACCTGTACCTATCTTAGGTTTCTAATAATCTCATGATTCTCAGATTTTATCAAGCCATACAAGATGTTGAAGTTGAATTATTTTTATTTCCTGCATATATAGAAAATTACCATGCTCTGCAACTTGAAAGTCATATAACAACAGTTCGTTCACCCTTTTCCAATTGTTGCTATGAGTTCTTACTCTATCTATATTGCTTGATTTGCAGCTGGTGGGCGGTCAACAGCCGATCTGGAAAGGCAGTCGAATCATGATGGTGATTCTCTTGCCATTACATCTGCTGATGCAGTTGCTGGTAATGAAGTTCCGCCTTGGAATTGGAGAGAGACCCCAGGAAATGGTAAGCTTTTCAAATGAAATAGTGGAATTCCAAGTGAGTGGAAAAGTTGCCACGATTTCCCCTAATGTTCCAGTTTGATTTGTTGATCCTTTGAACTGTTCAATTCAGTCATTTTTCTTTGTTTTCATGTTCAAATTTGGCTATTTCCTTTACATTAGGGGGGTTACATGGCTGTGCATGACCCACTTTGGGCAGTCTGGATTGGCAACTGAGTCTCTGTATGTTTTGTTTGATTGTAGACGATTCCAGTACAATCCTTGTTTGGCAAAGTTACTGCTGCTAATGCATAGTCATTTTAATTGGAACTCAAAGTTTATAGTCCCTCCATCCCAAAATAAGTGTCTTGTTTGAGTTGAATTTTAGTCCCAAAATAAATGTCTTGTTTCCTTTTTTAGGAAGTTAGTTATGCATGAATTATGAATGATATCCCTATAATAAGTTAGTTTGTATCCCTTGAGTTTGTTATAACACATGTCTATGGGGATGCAAGAGTAATACAACACTAACTTCTCCGTAATTTCTCAAAATAGTAAGGTGGACACTAGAAAAAATAGAAAGAACACTTGTTTTGGAACGGAGGGAGTATTATTTATTTGTTTGTTTGGAGACAAAGACAAGACATTCTAGTTTGAACCAGCATTTGTTAAGATTCTTAGTAAATGCATCGAAATAAAATGAAGATCTTCCTTTACCAGCCAATTGTGTGGATAGAGTGTTTACATAACTGGTTTGAGTAGTCTACTTTTTAACCAAAGGTCACTTGCACAATTGAAACATATACCATACCTGCCAGGTCAATGTTATCTCATATATGACTTCTATATCCAACCCTTATATTATGTTTATTGTAATATCTGTTTATATTACACTCGAATTCAGTAAAGCATGCATTGAGACTTTTTTGCAGGAGTGGATGACCACTGTCATGGTGGGAGGGTTATATCAGTCAAATTTGGTGAATACACCAGAAGGATTGGTATTGATGGTACTGCAGATGCTATCAAGGAGGCTATCAAGTCTGCATTTAGGTTAAGAACTAAGCGAGCATTTTGGTTGGAAGACGAAGATCAAGTTGTTAGGAGTCTCGACAGGGACATGCCTGCAGGGAGTTACATCCTCCACATCGATGAAGGTATTCAAGAATCTCGACATGCACATGTAATAGTACAATTGTGGAGATTCGTTTACATTATCCTTATCTTTGTTGGCAGGAATCGCCATAAAACTGTGCCACTATGACGACTCGGACTGCATTCGTACTGAGGAGAAAACACTGTACATAGAAGCTGATTTCCATGATTTTCTCACACGACGTGGCTTTTCAGGTTTGAGAGAGTTTAGTGGTTATAGAACCGTCGATAATTTGGACGACCTGGAGTCTGGTGCAATGTACAACGGGGTTAGGCTTCTTGGGGATTAACCTCTTAAGGTACAACTTACAACTCACAAGGTAAACTCAGTATAGACAGTCATAGTCAGAGAGTAGGTATGTAGATTGTTGTTTTAAGTTCCATAGCATCCAAAGAAACCTCTCGGATTCTTGAATTACACGCTCAACTCATGAAAGATTGGATATTAAGAGACTCAATCATACCGAGTATTTCTGTATAGTATATCATCTGTTGTTTGATCCTTGTCGGATTTTGAGAGGCCCTTGTGTCCAATTTTTGTACATGAAACAATGGTAGCTAACTTTGTTCTAGGTAGATGAAGATCATATGTTCAGTATAGGAGGGATCAATGTTAGATTTACATAACTTTGATGAGTAGATGGTTGTTGACTTATAATTTCATGTAGTAGCATATTCGGGTGGGTTGTTGGTATATTCTGTGAAGTCAAAACCAATCAGAAGAAAGGTAGTTGGTTGGTGGGGATCAAAGTTGGCTATATGTGCTTTGGGAGTAGGGCATGGTACTTTCTGGACATTTCCATGTTATTAACTCTTCATTGTTCTGATGAGGCATTCAATTTGAGATCTACATTTATATGAATGCTGTATATGTTAGAGCTTGGAATCTGGGCCCACCCGCGGACCCTTTCAGATTTATTTTGTGAAAGTTTTGGATTGTATCGGATTAGACAAACTCGAGAATGTTCGCCCCTTTTAAACAAAAGGGAAACCCGACTTGGCTCGAAGCTCTTTCAGGTTGTATTTAGCATAAGCTTTATGGATCTGCACATGCATTGCCACCTCTAACATATGTTAGTTGTTTCTCAGGCTTTGTAATTGTAAATTTCTTGATAAGCATCTTCAAATACAAGACCTGACCTTGTGATCATTGAATAGTCACATTTTAGCAGTTGGCACTTGACAAACACAAGCATTTTAAATTATATGTAGAGCTGAAAATTCATGCGCGCGTGTTGTTCTGAAAGTTGTGCATGCCTGGGTGTGACATGACCCAACATGACTCACGACGCGATTCACAAGAACACGACTTAACACATTTAACACGACATTATCTAACATATTCACAACATGATCTTAACACGTTTGACCCATTATTAAAATGAATTTATATTCTTAATTGTGTGTCAGTCGTGTGTGCGTATTTAAGAGGCCCAACGCGAATACACAATTACAAAATATGTGAGCATAAATACACCAATTTGGTGTTGTGTTGTTAAGCTATTTTTCTTTGGGTCAAAAACATCTTTTTCATTATTTATAATTTTTATTCACTAAGCAATCAAATTCAACAATCATCATCCTCTTATCTTTAGTGTACACCTATCCCTCTTAAGTCTTACCTACCAAAAATGAGTAGGTACTTTTTTTCATCACATGGCATAAAAAAAGAAAAGAAAAAAAAACCACTTTCTAGCTTCATAATCAGGCTAATAAATCAACTGCCCCTGTATGGAAATAAAAAATTAAAAATACACAACAATTATATTTTCTCGTATTAAATTATTAATATAAAATCTTTATTTCATTTTGCCTAATTATAAAAAAATTGTTATAGCCAATAAAAAATGAAGTCTTGTTCACCAAGTAGCCATTACACCCGGTGATCTCGTGACGCCTGCAGATCACGTGAGTCTTTTTCTTTCTATAATCTAAATCAACGGTGATGCAGCCACCTAACCACCTGAAATCGCTCGTGATAAACGGTGATCGTTTATGTGGACCCCACACCGCTCCAAGTCCGAACCTCGCCAAATCCGCCCCTCTCTCCATTTGCCTTTGTCTGCTGCATTTAGGTCACAACGCCCTCTCCATTTCTTTTTTTTATATATATAATATCACCACACTGCGACCCACTCACTGAACCTTCTCTTTAGCTCACAAATCTCATTTTCGTCTCTAACCCCAAAAATCGCCATGGCCAAGATCAAGATCGGTATCAATGGTGCGTACATTATCGATCTGCTTTTTGTCTCTTCTCTTACACAACGTATTTGATCTTGTACTGATTTGTGTTTCGTTTTATTCTCCGATTTGCAGGATTCGGAAGAATCGGGCGTTTGGTCGCCAGAGTTGCTCTTCTGAGCGACGATATTGAGCTCGTTGCCGTCAACGATCCTTTCATCACCACCGAGTACATGGTATTTCCTGATTTTTTTATAATTTCTTTACCACTAGTAGTATCGTGATCGCGTGTTTCTTTATGGATTTGCTTGATTTTTTGCTTTTTGTATGAACTCGTCGGCCGGATGTTTCTCCGTGTTTGATATGGCCACACTTTGTCTTGATCTGATGTTATTGTGATTTGTGAGGCTGGTTCTCGATCGGATCTATTGTTCTGAGCAGATCTTAGCTGTTTGTTTTTCTTTCTCTTGTTTGGTTACCGAGAAAATTGAGGGAAAGGAAGAACAATCATTTATAATTCAGTGATGGTTTATCTTTATTGTTTGTGCCCAGTGTCAAAGTGGCTTGTGTATAGTGTAATTAATTTATTTATTTTTATTTCCTTTGTGATTTCTTTATATGTATGGTCGCTTCAGGTTTAAGCAGTGGATCTATGTTTTTGTTTTTGCTGAGTTGTTTATTATTTTGCTCCAGACCTACATGTTCAAGTACGACAGTGTTCACGGTCAATGGAAGCACCATGAGATCAAGGTCAAGGACGAAAAGACCCTTCTCTTCGGTGAGAAGCCAGTCACTGTCTTCGGTTGCAGGTATAGTCTCATCCTATTTAACTTGCCTCATATTTACTATTTGAACTGCAATACTTAAATATGCTGTCAATTTTGTTTTGGTTGATGTTTAGGAACCCTGAGGAGATCCCATGGGGTCAGGCAGGAGCTGACTTTGTTGTTGAGTCCACTGGAGTTTTCACTGACAAGGACAAAGCTGCAGCCCATTTGAAGGTTTGTGTTAATTTGATTTACTTGTATATTCTTGTTAGTTAAAGATAGGTATGTATCTGATTATTTTGATCATGTTTTGGATCTTTTGGGATGTGGTGTGTATAGTTTGTGACTTGTGGGAAAATTTGAAGAGGACTTGATAAACTATATAGTAATTCGTCTTGTTTTATGTAACTATACTATATACTTGAATGAAGTTACCCTGATTTAGTTTTGATTATGTGATGTTGATGTTCTGATGTTCTTGTTTTCATTTGTTGATATGTAGGGTGGTGCTAAGAAGGTTATCATCTCTGCCCCAAGCAAGGATGCCCCCATGTTTGTTATGGGTGTCAATGAGAAGGAATACACATCTGATCTTAACATTGTATCCAATGCTAGCTGCACCACTAACTGCCTTGCTCCTTTGGCCAAGGTAATTTTGATCCTTCACTATGAGTTTCTCATCTTGAATTGTTTTTTTATTTATAAATAATTGAGTGGGATTAGAAACTCAACCAAGTATCTTACTCTTCTCAAATAAATCCATGCAGGTTATCAATGACAAGTTTGGCATTGTTGAGGGTCTTATGACCACTGTCCACTCCATCACTGGTTAGCATCAAATATGCTTTGGTGTATGTTAAACTTTTTTATGCTGTTCATTCATTGACCATGGTTTCTTCTGCAATGTAGCCACTCAAAAGACCGTTGATGGACCATCAATGAAGGACTGGAGAGGTGGAAGGGCTGCTTCCTTCAACATCATCCCCAGCAGTACCGGAGCTGCAAAGGTATCAATAAACTTGCATATACTGAGGGGCTTTCTATTATTTGTATATTGTTATTCACAGTTTGTGTGCCTGTCGAAGTTACTAAACCTTTGTGGCATTCTTGAATTTTGTGTAGGCTGTTGGAAAAGTGCTGCCAGCACTAAATGGCAAATTGACCGGAATGGCTTTCCGTGTTCCCACTGTTGATGTTTCAGTTGTTGATCTTACTGTGAAACTTGAGAAGAAGGCCACCTATGATGAGATCAAGGCAGCCATTAAGTAAGGGTCTTCCAATCCATCTCTGTTTTGTACCATGCTATGAAAACATTAAGTGATTTTTATATAGTATGATGATTTTATTAGTGTTGTGATCTGACAATTCATTTTTCTAATGTTGTATAGGGCTGAATCTGAGGGAAAGATGAAGGGAATCCTTGGTTACACAGAGGATGATGTAGTGTCAACTGACTTCATCGGTGACTGCAGGTTAGTTGGGTTAAGAGCTTCAGTTCTTATCTTTCATTTCTGTTTGCGATTAATGAAAAATTGCTCTACTATAATTGACTGATCTGACTGTATTATGGCAGGTCAAGCATTTTCGACGCCAAGGCCGGAATTGCATTGAACGACAGCTTTGTTAAGCTTGTCACTTGGTATGACAATGAATGGGGTTACAGGTAATATACAAAAACCCACTCCCATTTATTTTTCTTTTTCTTTTTTCTTTTGCTCTGAAATGGGTTTCAACTGGCTGAGCTATCACTTGGATAGTAGCTCCCCCTTTCCCATAATCAACCCAACTCCACCAAGCAAGATTTGAACTCTCACCAACTTTGCTTACTAAATGGATTATTGTTTAGATTTGATACTTATATCTCTTTCCTACATTTATTTTTTGTAGCAACCGTGTTGTTGACTTGCTCCGCCACATTGCCTCCGCTTAGATTGGATGTTGGGGCCCTGTTTTCCTTCAGCAAATGCAGTTTAGTGATTGTCTAGTGTTAGAAGAGATGTTTTTGAAATAATTAAGCTGTGCGGATGATGAGATGTTAGGCTGGTTATATACAGCGTTGAATGTCTTGCAGTTTTCGTTCCCTTTGTGCAAACTGGGATTTTACTATTTTTCCCATTAATTGGAAGGATTTTCTCTTTAATGTTTCTAGCAATAATTGCTTGCTTGTTCTTCATTGATGGTATTGTTTTCTGAATGTTATATTAAAGACTTGATTCTGTGATTTTCTTACGTGGTCTGTATGGTGTTATCTCCTGTTGTGCTGAAACCTTTAGCTTTTAGCATTCCCTACTATGGTCATGGGCTTTTGATCGTTTGAACTATTAATATATTTTTTTAACAGTGGGCCTTAGAATTGAACGTTCGGGTTTGGTTTTGTTAACGAATATTTTTATGTGTTTCACTTACAACATGATCTCGTGATAACTCTTGACTAGTTTATTATTCTCAATCTCGGTGAAAATAGATGGACAACCTTAATTTGAATGTTGTATATTTGTTTGTACAGTAATATGTTAAATATATTAATACATTTAGATAATTTTGATGCGTTTTCAAGCTTGGAAATTCCTCGTATGATCCCCCCGTTGATAGAATTGAGGTGTTATTGGAAAATGTTTCTTCCAAGAGAGGATTGCTGCTGGGCTTGCAGGAGCAGCTGTATATACTATGTAGTTCCCAAAAATGCCCTTCACATTATAACGTACCGATTACCTATTCCACTAGTAAGTCAAAACGACCAGTACTAAACAGTGTTAAGTTTTTCATAATTGGCAGCAGAGTTGTTGTGTTGCGTTGTCCTCTAATTTGCTCTTTACATTCAAATTGTTAACTTCCTTCAATCGTTGAGTTAAGAATTCATAAGTTGGGTGGACATATTCATATATGTAGTTCACAATGTTTGCAAGTAAGGTTGACTATATATAATCTTCCAACCAAAATTATATAAGACGTTTCGTTGGTTTAATAATATTAATAAACAATGATATTTGGTTGGAATTGCCCAATGATTGTAGGCTATGTGAATAATCATATGTATCAACTCAAAAATCATATTTATATACTAGATCCAACCAGAAGAAGGTTTGTATTCAAAGCCTTTGCATTCTTAAATATAAATGTATAAATTCCTTCATTGAAACACTATTGACCATTTTACACTTTCATTTTTTTCTTATGGTAGATGAACTTAGTACATCAAATACTAGATGGGAAAAGTGAAATGAACTAAACTATTCAAGCTGGATTTGTTATTGAAACAGGATTTATTCACACTCATCACAAACTAAGATGGAAGTTCAACTAGAGAAAAATCACCTTCCCCAATTCTTAATTTTAAAATTTCAAAGAATAGTCTAAAATGTGCAATAGCAACAGCCTTTTATTGTAGACGACGAGATAATACTTCTACACAGTTAAGGACCTAGCATACCATCATTCTACTTCAGAGGCATCTGCAAACAAACAAGGAGTTCACATTCATATAAATGGGTCAGAGATCTGAAATAGACAATTAAACATTTCATCTAACACTTAGTAAAAGCCAACTGAAAAATAAAATGAACTCTTGCATGAAAGGATAAGAATTCAAAGATATCAAAGGAAATGCATAACAATGTTCCGAAAAACACATCCATGGGTAAAAATATGAAAATGTACACAAAAAGTTTGGACAAAAGGCCTAATGACAAACACCACTATCCATATTTAAGTAGCCAAAACCCAAAAGCTTCAAACCAAAACATATTCCTTCCCATGGATTCAAAAATATTTCTCAAGAAAATGTATGCATCTTGATAACAACAAGAATCAAATGAATATATGTTGACAGACAAACAGAGAAGACACAAAAAGCAAACAAGTGAATATTAAATACCATGTCTTGAAAAAACCAAAATACTGACAGCAGTACAATTACAATGTAGAATCAAGGTCAATGTCAGTTAACAGGTACTCAGGATAAGACTATGATTATCTCCTCTCAGATATGTTAGGTAAATGTGCTTTATATTTTTAATACTCATGTATTGCTTGGCTAGCTTAAGTATGCCACCTGAAATTTGGAATAGACTAATCTAGAGTTTCTCAAATTTCAGGTAGCACATTGGTCTATAATTTGGATTCACAACAGAGTCCAGTGCCTCATCTACAGTGTTAATTGTTAAACACGACGAAGTACACCTGAGTATTGTATATATCTATTCCGGAAACTATTGGATGGCCACATAGCTGATACAAAAACTGTTGGATATAACTAGTTTCTAGAGCAGTCACATGAAACCTAATCAACAGTATCGCATCGCACATCTAAAAGTGCTATTAACATAACAAAATACTCACAAGTACAACCTAGAAAAATCCAGAATCTGAATGCGATTTCAGAACTTAGCCCCACACCTGAAATTCAAAAATGATAAAAAAGTCCAAACACCCACAATACTATTAAATGGTAGTCGAATCAGCAACCAAGGCAAGGAATTCAAAGAAATCAAACTGCATTGTTCCACGAGGCCAAGTAATTTTCTAAAGCATGTTAGAATAGAAAAAAAATTTGGAAAGATCAACGCAAAAGGCAGTCATTTATAACAGAATTCCCAGCATTGAACAACTTCAAGCAATAACTGTAACCTCAGACACAGACTAATAAACAACAAAATGCAGCATGAATACATGTCTATCTCCCTGCGTTTGCATTCAATGCCATAAGCATTTGGTTGCCTCCAGGTAGATATGACACGTTTGGTGACCTGGCTAGGGTTGCAGCAATCTCCCTCGAGGCCTCAATCTTCCTCAGCTCGATCAACCCCATACCAACAGTCTGAGTAGCATCAGAGATCAACTTGGCCGCCTCACTTTCTCCCTCGGCCCTAATAATCGCCGCCCTCCTCTCCTGGTCCGCCTTAGCCACAACAAATTTGGACCTCTCCGCTTCCTGCTGCGCTACCTGCTTCTGCTCCACAGCCTTGGAGAACTCAGCACTGTAAGATAAATGTGTTATAGCAACATCGTCAAGCTCAATGTTGAAGTCCTTGGCGCGCCTAATCAGGCTCTCCCGCACCAGCGCAGACACATGCGGCCGCTCTGTGAGCAGCTGATCGGCATTGAACTGAGCAACCACAGCTTTCAGAACCTCATTGCCGATCGACGGCAGAACCTTCTCGTCATACTCAAGACCTAGGGTTTTGAAGATCTCAGGAAGCCGAGTCACCTATAAACGACACAGAATTGTAAAATAGCCATACAGACACAAGCAAATGAAGTTGAATCAGGAAATTGTCGATACCTCAGGGAGTGAGAGAACACGAAGAGTCAGGTTGACCATCTGGAGATCCTTAGTGCCGGAGATGGAGGAGAAGGTGTGGGGGCGAGTACGGATGTCGAAGATGAAAGGTTTCTGAAGCCATGGGATGAGGAAGTGAGTGCCTTCACCGACGGTGTCGTCGATGACGCCCCAGAAGCGATCAAAGAGGACGGCGCGTTGGCCGCCGTCGACGGTGTAGAGGGAGGAGCTGAGGACGGTGACTGCAGCGCCGAGACCAAAAGCAGAGCGTGAAGAGAATCAAGCAGAAAGAGACCAAAAATTTCACATATTCTCTATATATGGGTTGCTGTCAGCTTTCTGATTTTTAGATCCACAAGAAGCAAACCTAAAAATTTAAGAGCATCAAAGTCAGCTTTCTGTCTAAAAATTTCACGTACAATGGAGCATGAAGAAGAAGGAGAAAAAGCGAATGTGAACTGAAATTGAAGAGAATCAAGCTACATTTTCCTTACTCACCATTGTTGCAAAAATTTCCTGAGAAATTTGAGATTTGGAGAGAAAGCTGTTTGGTATGAAAATTTTGAAATGGAGTAAACAATTGAAATCTGGATTA
>JAYMSZ010002341.1:0-12196 GCA_036897665.1 Pelargonium citronellum
GATCAGTCAACTGATGTCCATATTACTCTCTATATATATATATATATGTGTGTGTATTAACAATACATTTAAATATAGCTACGATCCCTCAAAAAAAATATATAGCTATGAGGTTAAGACATAAATTTCTAATACATTGTTTTTTGTATTATAGGACTTTTATTACATTTTTAAAATCTTGAATTTCTACCACACCAATTTTTTAAAATTAAAATGTAAAATTAGTTTTTTAAAACAAAATGTAAAATTATTTTGATAAAAAATGTAGAATCATTTATAATCATAAGTATCTTATTATTACTATTATTATTACTATTATTATTTTATTATTATTAAATATCGATAAGTATCTTCAAAAATTTTATTAAATTGTTGTTGATAGCAAATTTTAAAATGTTAGATATCATTTATTCATTTTAATGTTTATCTAAAATAATAATAAACCTAACAACTCTATAAATGCATGTCAAAAAAAAAAAAACTCTATAAATGAGTTACCAGATCTCTATTTAAGGATTTTTCAAGACCATTATAAATTGCTCAATGACTCTTTCATTTTTCATAGGGGATTTATTTAAAAGTAAGAATTCAATTTTGTTCTTCTTCCATAATTTATTGATAGAAAATTCGAAAGAAAAGAGCAATAAAAAAAATTATGCGAATATGATCGCCGCTTTCAATTAAATATGGGTATTGTTTCTTAAAACTAAGTAAACTTATTTATATTCATTTTTAATTTTATTGGTTTCATTCATAGTTGGATTGTGAGTGTTTAAAGCCTTAGTGACATTATTATAATTGTTATGTTTAATGTTGTGGAAGTAAGAAAATTAGGGAATTTTATTTTTGCTCTTATAAGGTAACATCTTTGTTTAGTTTTTTTTTATATTTGTTAATGTAATTGTAGCTTATCATGAATTATGTTTCTTAATTATTGAATGTTTATTTCATATTTTCTAAACATAGTATGTGTTTGAAAATTTGTGCAAATAGATGTTCGTGATTTAGTATATGAACTAAAAAGAGCTACAAATAAGAACGGGGATTTCAAATGGCTATGATAATTTGTTTGGTAAGTTGATTTACATAAATTTTTGTATAGCTTATTTGAGATTGATTTACATCCAATATTATTTTTTCCTATTTCAAATTCTAAATCAAAATGATGAACATAACCGTTTAATGAAATGAGTAAATAAAAGTTTTTTATTATATGTTTTTCATATTTTAGTTCTTTTGCATTAGAAAATTTTGATTTATTATGTGCGTTCAAATAATCAATTTGTGTTTAGTCAGTTTGATCTGAAATTTAAATTTCAATCATTTTAAATGCATAATTGCATAATCGTTACAATTATATTTTATCAATATAACATAATTAGTCATGTATTATAAATAATAAAAAATACTTGCGTATACAAATTATAATAAGTAAAAGTTAAATTAGATATCGTGAAACATTCAGTTGAAAACGAACAATTAAATTCTCAAGATAAATGCAAAAATGCAATTCAAATAACAAAATTAACTGGACAAAAACCCGAGCACAACTAGGTGAAAAAGCTAGTTTTATTATATTTTCATAAAATCATAACTTTCCGCATATGAAATCCAAACATAATATTTTGAATTCACTCTAAGTATCCAAACACATAAATCATAACTTTCCCGATATCTGTATTCTAGAAATCTGAATTCCAATAATATATAGAATCCATTGTAATTTGGATTCTCTAATCCAAACGATACCGTATTGGTTTCCTTTCTTGGCACTAGCCTAATGAAGTGATTTATATTTCCCGTAAAAAAACATTGATTTTAATTAGCTCCTTCAAATAAAAACATTGAATTTTAATTAGCAAGAATATTTTTCTGTCTTTGTTTCAATCTGGTAAAAAGAATTGGTATTGTCATTTATTGACAGAGAAGAATTAATAGCGAGAATATAAAATTTATGTGCTAGGTGGGTCCCATTAATAGAAGAGAGAAAGAAGAGAAACATAAATTTTATTTAATATTTTGAAGGGCATATTGGTCAACTAAGTAAAAAAAGGTGTGGATTTATCACCACCAAATGTTTATATTAATTAATATATTATTATGCTCAATATTCATTAATATGTGGGTCCTGTTTTTACCCAATACAAGTAGGTAAGGGTAATTTAGGGCTTGTTTGGTAACACTACTAGAAGGGTAAAAGTCCTGACCATCCCATTTACATATTGCCACATTAGATTATTGCATAAAACAAAATTGCATCTTATTTTTGCTTACAATATGATTTTGGTTGGCTTTTGAAATCATTACTGTTTTTCAAGAAACAATTACTTTTTGTTTCTGTCAGACGCAGAAGCAAAAGCAAAGAGAGAATCAAATCAAATTTTCATATATACCCTCAATTTAAACATGAAAGTGGACCTTTATATAAGTAAGGTTGACCTTTTTAATACAAAGGTTAGATGTTCTTATAAAAAAGTTGACATTTTGAAATAAAAAGGTCGGTTGTTTTTAGTATTTAAATTGGTAGTTATATATGTTACAAAAAAATGGTTGTTATTAAAAAAACTGACATTTATATATAAGATGTTTAAAGTATATAACGGTGCTATCAGATTATTTCTTGTTTAATAAAAATGCATAAGAGTCAAATGTTGTTTAACGTATTACATGAACATTTTTTTTAATTATTGAGGTGCATCTTATGTTGATTGAATTATTTCTTTCTATATTGTATAAACGTATGTATTAATAAATTATATATAGGTACATTTTGATCTTTCACTTTCATCATTCATACTTAAAAATTGTTTGCTTTTACTTTAAAACTCAAAAACGTTTTTATTGGCTTCTATTAGCAAACAAGTCTGCTTTTAAAGCTGCTTTAAAGTTACTTTTGACTTCTGAGTAGTATTACCGAACAAGACCTTAACTACAGACAATACATTTAAGTTAGTTAGTTGAAACCAAAAATAAAGTAGTAGCTTTAATTAATGTGAGTTTTGTTTGACTATATAGTTATGAAATATATTATTGGCCTCCTCTTTAGGATAAATTATTTGAATAATTTTGCAATAGCCATTTTGTTGTTATAGGAGCTGACAGTTGACACGTTCCAGTCATTACAATTAATTGATGATCCATCCACCATTTTATTTGTTATCAAAATTGCACTACCATTCAAATTAAATACTAGTATCTACTAACATAATTTCACTCTACTTTTCAATACCACCTAATTTTCTTTAATGTAGTTATGCATTAATTTGTTTTTACAGAAATGAGAATTTCATGTACTTTTTTTTAAAGATAAATATGAGATGTAAGTTTGGTGAGTAAAAATGTACATTAAAACTCGCCTAGTTGCCATTCCAAAAACCCGACTTATAAATAGATAAAAATAATAATTGGTTAAACCTAGGTTCAAATCAAACAAACAAAACCATTCTTCATCCCCACACAACCTCTGTACTTAATCAAACACAATAATTAATTTGGTAGATGAAGGAGTAAATACAACAATTGCACTTTCATCCACATCATATTAATATTATAGTATCATTAGCTAAGCTTGCAAGTTTTTTTCTTCATCAACAAGTGTACCAACACCGAGACTCGAAACTAAGACCCTATTGAGTGTTCGTATGTATATAAGCTTGCAAGTTGCAACAAACATATAGGAATCCATAAACCAAGACATTAATGCATTATATAAGAAGCAGATGAAAGTTTGATACCTATCTCCCTTATTAGGATTGATTTTGTTTCAACTAATCCAATGGCCAATGCAATGCAAGCAAATGGAAGATGCTAAGCCTAACAAGCTATTCATATTTCGCTTTTATACGTCAATGACATGATGAAATTGTTCGTTTCGGTTCCTCGTGTTCTTCCTTAGGCTCCGCTGACTGCCGCTACAGTTGCAAGTGGCGGCGTGGGGGGGGCCACCCGTCACAGGCCGGCCCCCCGCCCCTGCCCTTACGGTTGCAGGTGGCGGCTGGGTGGCCACTACGTTACAGCAGCGGCCACAGAGTGTGGAGTGCTCTGGGAATGAACCAACTTGAGGGGAGTAATTCCAGCATCTTTCACATTTTGACCCTTGTGCGCGTGAAACACCAATCCATACTTTCTTCTCTCCTTCCATCACGTACTCTCCGGTGTACGGGATAGTTTCAATCATTTCTTTGTTTAAAGATGAAACAACCTCAACCTGTATGTATGTTCACAAATTATTTACTTTCTATATTTCAAACAATTGAATAAAGATAATGAACACAAAAGAAATAGGAATCTTAAATCAAACAACAGCAAATTGCTATTGCTATAAATGATTTCCATGTGAAAATTGAGACATAAAAAACATGCAGATATAAATAGTTTATATAGACTAGACCATTAAGTTGATTGTCAATTATAATCTAAACCATCAATCATTTTTTCAAGTACATGTTCTTGTTATGGTCATGACCAACAACTTAATGAGATGATATTTTCGGATTACCACTAACAAGTTAGGTAATGCTGAATTAACCTTAACTGTACACAACTAAACAAGATTTTTAGAAACAGAAAATTTGCACACCTGAGATGTTATGAATATGCGATGCAAGGTGTCCGCTTCATTATTGGCTGCATTCATTTCGCGCAGTCTAGAGTCAAGGCTGGGATCAGATGTATGGACGTAAACTTTTGCATCTAGACTGGAACCAATTAATTTCCCTCCACGAGCAACCTCCAAGACCTTATTCACCTCAGTTCTCAGCTGATTACAGAGCTTAAAATTAGAAACAAGTAAACAGCACTGAAGACATACATCAATAAAATCGGTACACAACCCTTCTCCAAGGTTTTCCGAAATCAATTTGCAGTTTAATTTCAGGAGAAAGATAGTCATGTACTTGTTAGATTTAATGCAGCTCATTCCGGTTTACTAGCAAGAGCAGAAGAAAAATTGCCAATTTAAAAGGAAATGATAAAAAACAAATCAGAGTGAACTTAAGAGCAAAATACAATATTCAAGGAAATCAAGACTAATTACAAACATATACTACACATAAACACTAACTTAAGTCAGTAGATACTCATCATCACTTGGAAACAGGTATTACCTCAAGAATTTTCCCCCAGAAATCAATTTCTTCAGGAGAAAAAGCAAGCCAGGTTTCATTTGATGCCGGCCACCTTGATTCAAAAACATATTCAGCAACGGAACCATCTTCAGTGATATACTTGAAAGGAAGGTTCTGCCACACGTCTTCAGCTAAATGAGGCAATATTGGAGCAATTATCCTTACAATAGAAAGAAGATGTGCTGCCAGAACAGTTTGGCAACTTTTCCTGGTATAACTTGTCGTGCCCCTAACAAGCATCAACCGAGAAAGAGAGAGATATCAAACTATAGTGCAACGATTTCTGGACATAAAACTGCCAATTTTATTTAGAAAGCCAAAACCCTGCTGTCTGTAGGAGGCAAGTTTGCAGGACCAAGGTATTTAATTACAAATTAACCCACACAAGAAACTGACAGTGTTGGTTCGTTTTTTCACTACAAATAATATGCAAGCGCGATCATGTACATGCATACAAGCATCAACTTGCGCCATGAAAGCATGTGTAAAATGAACTGTGGACAATAAAAATGAGATACAAGACCATGGCTATTGCAACAATACAATTTAGATTAGGGGAAATTTACCCGACATAGAGTCGATCTTTAGCAACATCAAAATAGAAATTGGATAGGTCGACAATGACAAATCGTTGTATGATCTGAAATAGAAAATAAGAATAGATTAGCTCAAGATACCTTGGAACAAACATATCAAATTCTTCAAGAGAAATAGATTAATATGAATCAGAGCAATCAAATGAACAAATGAAACTGAAGTAGCACTGCAGCTAAACTGGTATTGATTGGGCTGTCTATTACCAAGTCAAGTGGGCCTCACTAGCATGACAATGCTCCTACCACCATTCTCATGAGGAGGGGGAGGCATTATGATTTTGAGTGATTCAGTAAGATTTTGGAGTTTCTAAATTTAAGAAAATATAAAATAATAAAAAGATAGAAATAACATAAGTCAGTATCAATTTCTATGGGGTTATAGAAAATCACAAATTATCTTTTCTCGGAGTTACGTTTAGAAGGTGTTTGCTTATGAACCTGTTTATTTTTTTTTTCTTTTGGCTTTAGTTTTGAGGTCTGTTTAGATGGACACTTTTCTTTTCATTGTTTTAGGGGTTACAATCTTGGATGTGGCAGTTTTTCTTATGTAATCCAATCTCAATTTCACACCCCTTGACGCTTAAACCCTAATCTAATAAACCAATCATACTCCAGTAACAATTCATTAGTACCCACAAGCCTTTAACAGTAAACTGGTTATTTCTCAAGTGTTACTTCTCATGATAACAGAACAACCACTTATAACCCTAACTTCCAACTTTAGAATAAATATATTAACAGACGAGTACCCCATAAAACCCATATTTTCCCCTCCCTTCTGCCCCTAAAACTGAATAAAATGAATGAACCCCTCCTAAAGCAACTGAAACTGTCCTCAGTGTCCTGCATCAAAGGATTTGAAGATGAAAGCATGGAGGGTTTTCATTTTGATCATTGACAGCTTAAGGTTAACTCTCCTTTCCAAGGCTAACCATGACCTCAATAAGAGTGAACTTTTACCTGAAATATTTTGAAGAACTGATAGTTTTCATAATTCTCCCGAATGTTCTTTACAACAGTTTCAAGCTGAAAGAGAGCATGCTGATCTATAATGGGAAGATCATGATATGAAACGGCATCATCAACCTGCCAGTAAAAGATTTCCTATATGAGAAGAAACAACAAGAGAAAAAGAATATACACAAAAAATTCTCCTACTCAATGGAAGTGACAAACAATATAAATACTTGGCATGTGCAAAAGCTCTGATAATAAATAAAGTTTAACATACTTTCCAATCATGTAAATTTGCCAGGAGGTATCTTAATGTTCCTCGCAGCTTCCTGTAAATGTCAGACATTTGCCTAAGAACTTGAGGACCAACCATTACATCACCTGTATAATCTACACTAGAAACCCAAAGCCGTAGGACATCAGCTCCATAGCCAGGTTCATCCTGCCAACAGAAGCAAAATCAGTAGGCCATCCGAGTCAAATACACATAGATAGATCTTATATACATTTACTAACCTTTTGGTTTTTCCCTCCTTCAATCACAGTACGTGGATCCACAACATTGCCCAATGATTTGCTCATTTTCAAACCTCTCTCATCTAATACAAATCCATGTGTTATGACACCAGAATACGGAGCCCTTCCTGTAGTAAAGATAAGTGTCAATGGCTTAAAGTGGCTATACGCAAATGCAAACAAATACGTAAATCACTGAATCTTGAAAAGGAAAACATATAACAGATAAACACTAAAAGAGTGTTTGCTTAACCCAAAATATATCCAGATGCTCATTACCTTTTGTTGCAACACATGTTAACAAAGAACTCTGGAACCAGCCGCGGTGCTGATCCGAGCCTTCAAGGTACAGATCAGCAGGAAAACTAAGGCTCTTCCTTTTCCCCAGCACAGCAGCCCAAGAAGAACCTAAATAGAAGGTAACCAACCAAGAAACACAATTTTTTATTTATAAATCAGTATAAGATTAACCAAACATACAGAATTCAGAAGCTTCTTGCAGGTATCAAAATGCATGTAAGCTTAATAATACAACAATGGAAAAATATAGTGTAGTTAGTAGCAACCAAAAGCCAACTATTTATGAAGTTAATGCAAATGGCAACACAAACAACAATACAAAGTTTATGTGGCAACTTAAGGAGCAGAACTCTAGGGATAAATTATATCGTAAGTCACTCTGAATGGTAACAACATGATTCACCCAATTGTCCTCTATCGTCATCTCAGCACATCACTGCCTATATATTTCAGCCAGCAACCTAGTTCAGGACACGATTTATAAGACATTTCATGTTCATTATGAAAGAATACATACATGCTATTTTGCAAGATAATCTTCATTTCTATATGTATCATCATCAAGGGTACTAACTCTAGCAGACTTTAATCTCACATTTTCAATTATATATGTTAACATATAAGAGAAAATTCTAATATTGATCTTATTATTAGTACATAGAAGAACCTATATATAGGCTTGATAGTTTGATTACTAACAATAGCTAAAAAGGGGAGTGAATAGATAAAGAGGTTACAATTGAGGAGATCGTGGATATTATCACTTATAATTTATTTTCTGAATTTCTTTATCCTAAATAAGTACGCTTTCTTGGAAACTGGTCGACCATGTTCCTACTGAAGGATCATTGAGAAAATGGGTGTTGAACACCTCTGAGACAATTTGACTGAATTCTGTAACACATCACCAATATGGTCAATCCTGAGTTTTGAAAAAACTACAGCCAGCCAGAGAAAAAAAGCTAAAAATAACTGAGAAAAAAAAAGTTTTCAAATTCTGTTCTAAAGTAACATCAATAGTACCAAAATACTGATTTTTTTACTACAACATATCAGGCATCAGGAATAATACACAGCATGTGTATCGAGTTTCTATATAATTGATCCTCTTAATTCTGTTATTAAAGGCATCATCTTTGGAGAATCACATACTTCCAACAAATCAGCTTCAGCCAGCTTCAGCTGAAACTGTTGATAAAGAATGCCACAGCCATCTCTAATAGAGTTGGCTACAAAAGCTTTTACTTGCTGGTTCGTCAACAATCATTTGACCATATCTTTGCACGAGTTATTCTAATTTAAACCCCCACAGCTTGAGTTTGTTGCTTCCCAATTGTCAATTACTCCCACTGTCCCAAAAATGAGTGTTCATTTTCCTGTTTTTGTAGAAATTAAGAATAAGTTACTACGGGTTGTTCTTTCCCCCTTATACCCTTGACTCTTTCTATTACAAACTCAAGAGCAATTCTTACAAACTTTTATTAGGGATATTGATGGTTATTCATCCATAACTAACTTCCTAAAGAAGAAAGTGGACACTCACTTTAGGACGGAAGGAGTAGATTTTTAACAAACTTGCCACATTTGTCCACGTCCAAGAATAGTCGATTGGAGGTTGTAAACTTCAAACATCTTCAATGTGTATCACATGAATCCATAAACCTATTAATCCCACAAGAACTCCAAGAAACAAGATTCCATTATGTTTGTGGATCGTTGTGGTGTTCCAAATCCCCTTCTAGCCTTTGTTAATCTCAAGAGTTTACACTTTCTGCTCTACTTCATGAATCACTTCTATTAGAAGAGTACAAGCTACTCTACTATGCTATGAATTTTGGGTGCTGATTGCATAAACTTTTGTTTAGCAGGACAAACAAATATAACATCATAATTTTCTTTACTTTAACTAGTGATGATATGTAGTTGATAGTCTCGGGTTCTACACATCTTAGTTTTCAATGTCATCTTCAGTTATTGGACTGAAAGTTTGGTTTCATAAGAACCCACTTCTGACAACACTGCTTTTTCCTCTATACTCGGGCCAGCACAAAATAATCAACTCTCATTATCATTGTTTAAAACATTAGAAGCTCCAGAAATGAAAAGAAGAATCTTATATCATCATTTTTAGAATGCTAATCTTCATGGAAGACAACAAACGGTGCTAGTGAAGCTGAAACTATTAATAGCAAATCTCTGACATTGAGTCATCTCACCTCAACTTTTCTTCACAGCCTATTCACAACTGCAGAAATATGAGTAATTGATAATCCTAATCCACCAGAATCATACTACTTTTAAGACAATTTCATGACACACACATACACACACATAACTTCATCGAGTGTAAGAGAGATGCACAATACTGTAAAGCGTAAAGTACCACCAGTTCTCCTGCAGAAAAGCAGCATTAATTCAAATATCATTATCTAGTAGTACCTGAATCAAACCAGACATCCATCGTATCAGTCCCCTTCTCATACTCAGATGCTTGATCACGATACTTCTCAGGAAGTAAGTCCTCCACTTTCATGTACCACCACGCGTCACCACCCTTCTGCAATATTACAGCTGTAAAGACAAAATAAATAAAAACAAAATAAAAAACAAGAGTGAATACCTTAACATTAGCTCACAATATAACCAAAGAGTATGGTAAGCTATTTGGGAGTGTATGCGCTCAGCCAATAAGGGAAAGTATAAATACGTGAGCCAATATAGAAGATGAGTAACTAGACTAACACAAGGATGTGAACAAATCATAACTCAATGCTCTGACTTTAAATTAGTACTAATAATCTTCATGTTTTTAGCTGTAAAATATATCGAGCATGGCCTAAGAAAAAAAAGGGGGGAAAGCAAACCACCACTCTCAGGAAGCTCTTACACTTGACATGATCAATAGTGTCTTCATTCATCAGAGGTTCCTTTGACTGTACGTGGTAGAAGACTGGAATTGGAACACCCCATGCCCTTTGTCGCGAAATGCACCAATCCGAGCGGCTAGAAGTCATTGCAGAAATTCTGTTTTGTGCCTGAGCAATGAGCACCAAAATTAAGAAATGAAAAATATTAGTTAAGTAAAAAGGACAGTGTAATCTATAAGTATATCTAACATATTAGAAACCTAACAAAGGTTTTTAGGGACCTTGTTCATCTACATTGCATTGATTCTTAGGATCTTTGATTGATTTTGATATGACTCTATTTGTACTATAAATTGGGTTTCACCTATTGTGAATAATATAAATCATTTTCTCACAACTTCACATGGTATCAAAGGATTGAGAGACATATATAATCCTTTGAATCTCTTCTGCTGCCTCCATGGCAGTGGTGACAAGCCCTCAACAACCCACAAATCTTCAACTTGGTAGCTATAACCTACTCGATCGTAAATCCACAAAATCTAGTAACAAAGCTAAACTCAATCAGCCATTTTCTCTTTTTATTTTTCCGGTGAAACCTCCGGCCACCTCCGGTTCCCTGCCTTACTTATGACTCTGTTTTATTCTATCTAATTTGCACTTTTTGGGTGATGAATAGAGTATTTAAGGCCCTGACACGGATTTGCGCCCACAGCCCATATCTGACCTGCGGGCTTCCTCGCACTTGGTCTGGTCTGTTTTTGCTACAGTAATGGTCCGAATTCATTCATACGTATCCACACACACACACACACAGAATGTTCATCATACAAATTTTTGACGAATGCTTTGGCAATTGATGACATTCATATTTTTTGTGGTAGCAAGTTGATGCCCCATCTTCTAAAAGGACAATCTTGCCTTGAGGACAAACTACACAAATAGTCATTGAGTCTCTCATCCAACCAAACTACTACTAAAATGCAGTCCCTAAGTCATGAGGATACACTATAGAAATAGTTCATAAGCCTCCCATCTGACCAAACTACCACTGAAACATAATCCCTAGTCATGAGATCACATATTGCTACGTCAACAAAACTCTCATTAAATCACGTCAAGACAACTAGCCAACTTTCATTCCAAATCTCAAGGTTGGTGCCTTGAGATAGAGGGGAGTTTTAACCCCAATTATGAGGAGATAGTGGTTGTTAGAGCAGAAAATCAGAATATAAAAGATTGATTAGCACATTTTTTGGGTTCTTGTTTTATCTAAATTGAGTTGATTCTTGGGATTTTTTATTGAAAACTTTGATTGATTTGATTGGCTCTATTTCTACTATAAATTGGGTTTCACCCGCCGTGAATAATATGAATCATTTTCTCTCAACTTATAATCTTTTAGTAGTAGAAGCCCAAACCATTGTGTTTACCCCAATTATTAAAATTTAACATAATATCAGAGCTAGATATTGATCCAAACCCGAACATGTTTACTTTGGGAGCCCCTTGTGGTCTCCAATCCCCTAGTAGAAGAACATACCAGCAGTAGCCCACGTGTAGAAGAAAAATACCTACATGTGAGGGGATGTATCAATTTAACAAAAGCCCCCAATTGTGGCTCATGATAAAAGAAGAGATTGTGAGTCTTACACATGAAGGGAGTGTAGAAAATGGAGATGAAGTTTCACATTGAAAAATTAGAAAGTGAATAAGTTATATATTTGTTAAATTTCAAAATTGGGCTATATGCAATGGCTTGAGCTTCCACTACTAAAAGGTCAACCTTATTAATAGGGTTTCACTTGCACCAATATATGTAGCCTCTTTCATTCAT
>JAYMSZ010002342.1:0-12191 GCA_036897665.1 Pelargonium citronellum
AGCGAGCGATGCGACAAGCAGAGCAAGAGTGTGGAGCAGTGCAAGAACAAGGTAGATAATTTGAAGAAGAGGTACAAGTTGGAGAGACATCGGATGAGTAATGGTGGTGTGACAGTCAGTCACTGGCCGTGGTTCAAGAAGATGGAGGAGATTGTTGGCAATTCGCTGCCGATGAAGGTCGCCTCCGACGATGATAAAGCAATTGTAGCAGTTGGTTCGGGTAATGTCTCCAGACAATCAAAGAGGTACAAATTTGATTCCCATGATTCTGTTTCATATGCTGCTTCATAAGATTAATAAGCTGCCTGCCATTTATTTTCCTTGGTTATTGAAATTCTCTTGCTGGAAAAATAGTTGATATTTTGCTCATTAGAAGATTGTGAAATGTGGATATCCTCTGTAGGTTCTGGTTAAAGTTTTGATGTTCCTAAGCATAAATGGCTTAATTAAGTGGTATCTGATACTGACTAGTGGAATTTTGGAATAGAAAGGAGAAATTAGGAGGAGAAATTGTAGTTTCAAACAAACCATAAGTGAAGAAGTATGTCATCTCCGGATTCATAGTTTGTCTGTTACAAACCAACCATTTGGTGCATTTATGAGGAGCTTTGTAAGTAGAAGGATCGAAATTGTCTATTTCAGACCCGCACTTTTGGTCACAAGTGACTATCCTACCGTCCACAACAACTAATCGACAAATGAATTCATGTTACAGTTTCCATCAATCTCATAATGTTCAAAAGTACCATGTGAAAATTTTAATTTATGTTATATTTGAATCACACTTTGCTCGATATAGAATTACAACCAGTTTCTAGAACTTCTGATAGCACCTATTCTCATCAGTCTACTTGATTTCGAGGTGTGTACCTGAGTACCTAAATGACCAACTATCCTGAAATTGTATACATAAGTGTTCTCCTGTGGCGCTCGGTGGCGGTTTTCTTTGGTGGTCATGTAGGGCCTAAGCAACCTTCAATCCATGACTAAGAGCTTGGTGGCAGTTTGTATAATTGTCATGACTGTTTCCATCAGATTACTGTGATATGTGGTGTACGGAGAAAGTGTTTGTTGTGATGGTCTTTTTTTATGTCTGATCTCTTGTTTATAGGAAGACCTAAGTTTCTATTTTTGCATCTTATATACCAATCACCTTTATAGGTTGTAACATGTACTTAGTTGCAGCATTATTTGAGTTAGTGTTGGGTTGGATGGTAGATACTAGAGATGGTAAATGATTTATATATCATTGACGACCTTGTAAACCATTATCATGCGCTTTGTTCTCTGCCCCTTTTCTTTGTTTAAAGTAACTTATATTACATTTGGAACAAGATGCGATTTTCCAATTGTGTTACACCATGGCGGAAGAAAAAAAAAATTGAAGTTGTCAAACATCCATTTAGCTTTCCCATTCCGAATACAATACATATGTCACATAACATTCTTGGAAGTGAGTATTTTTTTTTTTTTTTGTCATTTGCATTTTTTGTAATTGTACTGCCTTCGATGTAGTGGATAATTGATTATAATGTCAGTCAGTGACCATATATTTGACTTCATTCAAATTGAACTGATTATAAGAATATCTAAATCCTTTCATATATATATGTTTTTAATTTGTGTGAGCAGATATCCACTGGCAACAGCCATCCCCGTTGGTCAGATAATTAGCATGAAGCCTAAATCAGTGTCAACCCCAAAATGGCGAAGAGTGGTTTTCAAAATTAGCGGTGCTGCTCTCTCTGGAGCTGGTCCTAACAACATTGACCCCAAGGTTTGTGTTGATTTCATTCTGCATGTATAGGTTAGGAGTGAACATGCATTGCCAGCAGAAGCCAAATCAAGCCTTGAATTTTCAAGGCTCGGCTCGGCTCAATTCAAACCAGATTATGGATTTGGGCTCGATTCATTGATATTTTATCATAGATGAAACTTCACTAAAACTTAAAATATAACCCTTAGTGCATGCTAATGAACCTGAATAATGATTTTTGACTTCATACATATCCAAACATTTTATATAAATAATAATTGTACTCTTGGTACATGTTCTTTATCAGTTGAAAATATTAACAACCTAAATTTTTTTATTTTATTTATTTTTAAGTTGAGCTACACGACAGGGGTAGCTCTCCCCTTATAACCCAAGCCCTCCCCCCCCCGACGCAATGAGATTTGAACCCACGACCTCCTACGTGGTGATGTGTGTCTTGACCATTGCGCCACCCCCTAGGGGGGCACCGACCTAAAGTTGTATAATTAATTCATAAAATAGATATTATAACAAATTATATTTAAATTTCAAGAAAGAATCAGTTAATATTGATAAATATTATAAAATATAATGTGTTTAGGTAAAAGTATATTTTTTCGAATCATATTTAATATAATATATATTAGTTGGAAAATAATTCACAAACCGACACATGAGCACTTTCGAACCTCTAAGAGTTCGGCTAGAGTTTGGCCAGTTTATAAAACGAGTCTAAACCTAGGCTCGAGCTCGCTGGAGCCAAATATTTACCGAGCCGAGCTCAAGTTGCTCGTTAAAGGCTTGGCTCCCTTGCAGACCAAATCACCAGTGAGCTCTTTTGAGTTTTGCCAGTGAATTGTCTTGTCTCATTATTGTTATTTTTATCGGATCCCTTATGCTAACTGATTATTCTTGATATTTAGGTGGCAATGCTGATCGCTAGAGAAGTTGCAATTGCTTGTCGTCATGGTGTGGAGGTAGGCATGCTCATTGTTCGTTTTAACCTATGGCTTTTATTGTCTTTCCATTTCTGACATGTTTCTTCTAATTTGTGATATTCCAGGTGGCAATTGTTGTCGGGGGTCGTAATTTCTTTTGCGGGGACTCTTGGGTTACTGCCACAGGTTTAGATAGACCGACTGCATATCAAATAGGGTAATGTGGATATTTTGAAGTTGCAAAACAACATGCTATTTGCTCAGAACTTGCTGTTTATTTTAATTATTTTTCTGTTCAGATAATCTTGGTCTACTTTGTTTTCTATTTTTTGAATTAACATGATTAGCATACTGTTTTCATTATGTGGTATGTATCATTGAATTGTTTTTAAATTTTATGAAGTTGACCTAATTTCTTCTGATGCCTGTATGCTACGGCTTGTTTTACCTGGATAGAAGTATAGAAATAGGTAAATAGAAAAATAAATAAAAGGAGTCCCACAGAAAAAGAAATCATGTGAAAATTGTTTTGGAGTTTCATTGAATTGTTTTCAAGTTCAAAACTCATGTTATGATGTGTTCAGTCTTAATCGTGACCATTCAGTAAATTCATAACTTCTGTGTAAGTTATTTCCCTTTCCTTGTGTTTGGATTTTAGAGTATTGTTATATGGCGGAATCGATAAGAGGATTTCTTTCATGTGAATGAATTGGCATTGCTTTCCATGTATTTTACAGAAACTATAACATCCATGCTCACGTGAATCTTTTTTCTTGATTACGATAAAAGTATACATATTTATCAAGTTTGTATCTATTTGAGACCCTAAAAGACTGACTTTTACATCGGTACCAGTATGATGGCCACAGTAATGAACTCTGTATTGCTCCACTCAGCACTAGAGAAGATGGGTGTTCCAACACGTGTGCAGACTGCATTTGCAATGCAGGAGGTTGTCGAGCCATACAGCAGGCAACGGGCCATGCGGCATCTTGAGAAAGGAAGAGTTGTAATATTTGGTGGCATTGGTGCTGGCACTGGAAATCCACTCTTCTCCACTGACACAGCTGCGGCTTTGAGAGCTTCAGAGAGTAAGTCTCCGTTCTACAATATACATGTTACATGACATGTTTGATTTTCCCAAGAAATACAAATATTTTGTGCACATGCATACATTCTGTCATTTTAGTGATTTTACTCCTTATTTGTTCATTTTGGTGGCAGTTCATGCTGAGGCAGTTCTCAAAGGCACCAGCGTTGATGGTCTCTATGACTGCAATTCCAGAAACAACAATGCTACATTTGAACACTTATCTTATAGGGACTTGGTTTCCAGAGGTTCTACGTCCATGGACATGATGGCTATGACTTTCTGTGAAGAGAATGGCATTCCTGGTTAGCATGCTTTAATACTTATTTTGGTTTTTAGGTTTCATGTTTTGCAGGAATCTCATTGTTGCATGGAGTACTGTTGAAGTGCTCCACAATTCACATAAATTAAATATGGGGTTCGTAATCATAACCTCTTAATATATGCTAGTTGGGGCCCTCCAGCTATTAGTTTAGACTTTTGGGTTGGATAAAAGTTTAACTGACATGGTACCGTAGCAGACTTTGATTAGGTCTTGTAGCTCACTTGTATTGCCTCCCCGTGCTGTCTCTTGACCACTATGGGGAGTTAAATACCTGTAGACTATAGTGGGCCTACGTGCAGAAGTAGATGTGTCCTATAGAGCTGACAATTCGGATCTGAACCGTGGGCATCCGAAATCCAAATTGCCACCTTCAGTGTCCTAGAGAGCTGACAAAAACGTTTAGGGTAGAAATATTTAATGCATTGGGATGATGAGCAGCAGTGTAAACTAAATAAAGTGTAGGGGCAGGATATGGATTTGAGTTTGGTGCTTATCTGTTTGTGTGTTGGTGCAGTTGTGGTTTTCAATCTTCTTGAACCTGGAAACATATCTAGAGCATTATGCGGAGAACAAGTTGGTACTTTGATCGACCAAACGGGAGGTATTAGCTAATACACCACTAGTTCTAATCTCTGATATGAATCAATATTAGCATTTCATAGCACATACAGTGGACACCTGAACTCGGATGCCAAGAAGATGATTTTCCTAATGTGGGGGTCGTGGTATGCGCTCTCTGCTATTGGCTTGCTACTCTATAGAGAAATTAACGGGTTGATTATGTTAATGTAATGTGGTGTCAATCTCTTGTAATTTATTTGATCTTATATTTGTAAATTGTGTCTAACACAATCGTCAGTTGGGGTAGAATTGATGATTTAGCTGTATCAGTAGTCTTGGGGGGTTAGTGTTGTAATTGAGCAAGATATACTTCACAAAGTTGTTACTGCGACTGGGATTGATCTGTGGTAAAAAAATCATGGTTTTAACTGCTAATTGTTCGATTTTCTCTTGTACAATTTAACTCAAGTGAATGAGTGAGTTAAATAACCATGCATAAAATGTGGAGTTTGCCCAAACTTGCCAGATGTAGTTACCGTAAGCATTTAGCTCGTCTGAGCCGTCTCCTACTGCATTTCAGATGTGTTGTGTAGTGTGGATTTCCACATTAGGATGGTCTCGCAACTGAATTGCATTAACAAACTAAATAAATTGTCTAGTTGGTTGGTGAATTTTCATGAGCTGTCTACAAAAATGAGGAAAACACAAGGCTTTGCATAAAAATATAGTTTAGTGACTGCAAGTCTGCAACACAGCGACCATTGATGCAAAAACCACAGAAGTAGGTCCAGAGCAGGTCATGGCTAGTCTTCCAAATCAGACATCAGAAGGGACTTTGCTGGAGGTTTTGCCGGTAATCAGGAGTGCATCATCCTTTAAAGGAGATCTCGTCGCTTCATGTTTTCAGTGCTCAAGATGTTTCTCAGGGTAAATCCTTGAACGGTGTAAACATCTTTCTCCTAGTATATACTTACCTTGCATGTGATGCAAATCTTTGCCTTCTAGCACACTTGTCTAAGAACATGGCTGTTTAATAGGTTCCAAACACCGGCAAGAATACCACTTGACAGGGCATCAAATGCTTGTTTAGCAGCCACTCTACGTGCTTCCAGAATTTTACTATCAGCAAACAGCTTATTGAGAGCTTCATGAAGCTCTGATTCCCCAGAAACCTGCACAATCAGTGGCAGGGCATGAAGTCCCACACAGAAACAAGATTAAAGTTATAGCGAAAACACTTGGCATATACTTACTACAGAGAAAATGGGCAAATGTGAGTTATTAGTTCCAAAAGTTGTCACAATGATGTGTCAATTATTCTAACATGACACATCAATTAAACCGGACATCTCATGCCACAAATTCACAGGGAGGTACTTGCATGATATATGAAACATTATAATGTCTACATTTATTTTTGAAAACAAAAATGACACTGCTTTTGCCATGTAGACAGCCACATCATTTCGTACAAAATAAAGCTGTACAACTTTTGAGACAACTAGCATTTTCCAAATAATCCAATCCAGGGCATCATGGGCTGGTAATGAAAAGTAAATACTCCAACGGCACTATATTTTCTTTCTATGTGGCATTCTTTAAATCATAAACATTGCCATGTCTTATGTGACGTGTGATGTCGAGAGAAAGATGCTAATGTTTTGTGGTGAAGCACAACCAGTATTCAGTTTCTTTATTGCTTTGGAGTAGTCTCTTAACTGTTTTGGATAGGAACTGGTTGTACACTAAAAATAGTATGTATATTTAGTTACGGGAGTACTTAATTGTGATTCTTTTCCTTTCTTCTCTCTTTCTCTTCCGTTCTTTTTTTCTACGGACTGTTCTACATCAGTTTGATTACGAAATTCAAGAAATAGACTCAGCAACTGATCTCTATGAAAATACAAACAGGAAAAGATTTTGTTCACCTGTAAAACTGACAAAGGATTTAGTCGTTGCATTTTCGTCACCATGTGGGTGAAATGCCCAACATGATAACCTGAAAGCAATCACAGAGAGAAGCCTCAAGCAATAGCATGTTATAAACGATTCACAAAGCGAAATGAAGGGTATAGCAGCGAATAAACACCAGTCAAAACAGCACAACCGGCCGCAGCAGCTTCTGATATGTTGTGGCCGGTTAAACCAGGGAAGAAGGAACCTCCAATTACAGCAATTGGAGTTAAACTGTAAAAGTTTTTTAACTCCCCTACAAAACAAGTTGAAGAAAGGTATAAATATAATAATGGCAATAGGTACCACAATCACCAAAAGAAAGCATGCCAGCTCCAACTACAACAGGCTTGACTTAGACTAGGGCTGGCAGTTTGGGCCATGACCCGTGACACGACATGAGTCCGTTACACGACAGGAGTCTAAACATGTTGGGTTCAGCTTAATCGGATTTGTGTCAACTAGCTCAATCCGTTTAATTAAATGGGTCGTATAGCCCATTTATGACCCACCCATTTAAGGATAGAAATGTAATTTCAAACATAATTGTGTAAAAATGACTCAAAAAATTAAATGGGTCAAATAAATCGGGTCATGTCGTGTCAGTATCAACCTATTTATTTAAACGTGTTGGGTCGGGTAATTTTGAAACCAACTATCTAAATGTGTTAGTTGTGTTATGTCGTGTAATTCAACACGTTTGATAATCGGGTCGGGTTCATATTGACCCATTTAACAAACTACTAAACTTTCAACACGATCCCCGAACACGAATTGCCACCTCTAAATATTTTTCTGCATGACAAGGACTACTATATGAGGAGCAGGAAGTGATATAAAAGAAGATGTACCTAATTCTAAGGATAAAGTTGGCAGGCATATTTTACAGACCTAATGTATCCACCACATATATATTTGTTTCTGGCATAAGCTTTTCATTCCGAGACCTTAGAGCTACACTTTGCCCTTCCCTCTGAAGTTCCTGCAGTATTGAGGCAAAACCACAATAAAATCTACTACAAAATCACACTTTCAGCGGTTAATAAATTTTAATGAATCTAAAGCATTACAATGTATAATTGATCAATGAGAAGGGAAGTTAATCTTTCACAATGTAGATAAACTTTACCCTATATGATTAATCAGTTCATGATTTATATAACTGCTGTATGTTCAACAGCACATGCTTTCTCCAATAAGAATCCTCCTCCCCCATTTTGCATGCTCAAGAAGAAATCTTTTTCACAGTACAACTTAAATTTGAAATATTTTAAAGTCATTTCCTAAATCACCATCTATTTTTTAAATCATCACTGACATACAATCATCAATTCGCATGCACTGAATTTATACTACAGAATTGAAGCTTCAATATAAAACCAATTAAGTTTATTACATGGCCAACCACTTCAGTGAGCATTCAAAGGCAGAACAATCAAATTTTAGAGACTTCCAGCATTCCAGAAGTATACACTGGTCTACATAAAAATTCCAGTTAGGCAACCAGGATCCATGGGGTGGACTTGCAAATTCATATCGATAGGGAGGCAACTAGACTCAATTTTTTTTCTGACGTGGTAGGCCAACAAATTGAAAATCCATGGAAAAGCATAACTTACAGGCATGCAGGAGATTTGAGATGTATGTAAGTTTATTAAGTACTATTTTCAAAGAAAATAGCATAACTGAGCTTCATACAGACATTATAATGTTTCTATTGTGAAGAGGGTTCCAAATATGGACATTTAGCCTTCCCATGATACACAAGGCATGGATGTCTCACCCTAAACAAAGTCTTTAAGCTGCTTTGGATATGCCACTTCTAAGGCACGAAATCATTATTACTTATTAGAAATTCATGTAGGATATAATGTTCTAGAAAGAGCTAAAACATGCAAAAAAAGTAACAAAAAAATTGTATTGTTCAATGGAAAAATAACTGTATCACAATCATACTTGCACAATCTCTTGCCCATGTTGGAGATGTCGAGGCACAATAATAGTAACAATATCAGGATGCTCTTGAAGAAGGGCTTTATGAACTCTTAGCATTACTGCAGTATAGCACAAGTAGTTAATGTGTGTGTGTGTGTGTGTGTGAGAGAGAGAGAGAGCAGTTAACAAATATCCGAAGCATTACATAGGACCAATTGTTCTTCCTCACCAGAAATATGACAAAAAAAAGAAGCAAGAAACAATTACAAGAGATATATGCTGAATATTCAAGATAATAAATAGCAATATGAAGGCAGGCAGCTTGGTTTGGGCAGATAAAGAACAACAATGTCATATCACGGTGCTTTATCGCATGGTAAGCCTCATGAGCAACAAATTACCAGTAGATGCCAAGTTCAGCAGTTTCATATAAGCTATTATGGATTTCTACATTCTTATGCTATATGTGAATATCACAAAACAACCGCAATTATCAATAAAAGGGTAAGCCAGTGCACAAGGCTCCCACTATTGTGAGGGTCCAGGGAGGGTTATACATGTACGCAACTTTACCCCGGCTTTGGCATAGAGACTGTTTCTCTAATTTGAATCATGACCTCTACATCACAAACGCAACAACTTACTTTTGCACCATGGCTCACCCTAACTGTTATCAATATGGTAAGATTATACCAAGATTAATCACATCATTGAGGTTTCAAGAGGATCTTACCAAAAAAATGGTCATAAAGATGACACTGGCACACTGCTAATAAAAAATGTAAGGCAGTGCTAAAAAGGTAGATTATGTAGCAGCAATTTACCTTTTTCTTCACCTTTATGTACTGAAGAAGCCATCCAAACCCGCCTATTAGCAAGTTGAACCTTCAGGCCCTCTATGCTTCTAACCTTCTCCTCATTGGAAAATTCTTGAACCACTGATTAGAAAGAAGACTATCTCCAGATTATGAAAGACCAAATTCAACCCTTTCAAAATTGCTACAACATAATTGTCAAAAGAATGGAAAAAGATGGACAGAACTTAAATTTGCAACTGGAATTAACAGCATTCCAATAAACAATGTATTGACTATCCATGTCAAATAATAATCTGAATATCAAAGCAATATTACTAACTTCAATAATGGACCATGTTTAGTTTTAACATATTATACTAAAAATCTCGATAAATAGATTTCAATAGTATACCATATTTCAAGTCACCAGAAAAATTGATGACAAGAGGAGAGGCTTGCAGTAGCTGAAAACGAATCGCCTGCATGGTGCTCTAGGACATGGAAAAAGATAAGTGAGACCGAAGAAATGAAATCATTTTGAAATATTTATATATGTTGAGTGTTTGTGTTATGTTTGCATATGCCAGTAGAACCTACCAATGGGACAATCAAAGAAAACTTTGATAGCATTAATGAAACTAGAGGAAGAAACACTGGTCTTGACCAACACTTGAAGGATTTTTCTGATATACGAGCATTCAACAATGCCAGTACAATCTGCAAAGAATCCATTCGATTAAAAATGCAGAATCAGCACATATTATATAAGCAAGCCAACAACGTTCAAATATCAATGCAGGAATAAATGGAAAAGTCACAAAATAAAACCATGTTTTCAAGCCGATACACCTGTTTTCGACAATCTAAGGATAAGAAATCTATTAAATATATAATATTTAAAGAAAATGTCCATGGAATCAGTAATCAACTTTTCCACTAAGAAGAATTTCCCCAAGAAGTAGTACGTGTTTAAATGGAGAGGAGTAACTTACACCATTTTCCGAAGCACCCATAATAAGATTTGGCCAGAGTTCATTCTCCATTATAACAATAGCATCAGGCTTCCAATGCCCAAGGAACGCATTCATTGCAGCAGGAGTGTCAAGTGGAGCAAACTGGCAAGTTTGAGTACTTTTAGTTAAGCTCAACAAAATATCCAAATGAACAAACATTCAAAACCAAAACAGGAAGAGCCCTTTAAGCACTGGGATAGACAGGAAAAGAAAGAAGGCCCATAATGATACGGTCATCCTGAGGACAATGCAACTACTAGATCTTGAATGTCTACTATGTTTTACTTCTTTTGGCACATTAGTAAGGAGAATACAAATTGTAAAAGGAGTTCGTAAAAAGATTATATAACAATGTCATCAGTAGATTCAACTCCTATAACACTGGTAACATTCAGTTCACTACCAGCACTCCTTGAGCACAGCTACAACGGCACATCAGGATAGCAGCTTAAATATGTATTCTATATATAACAGAAAACAGCACAATGGAGCAATACTGCAACGAGGTTATGTTGGTATACTTCAGACAAGAGGAATCAATACATCGCCAACTTACATAGTTACATGAGAATTTAAGTTAAATAAGGCTTTCTTTGGCAGCATGAAATGGCTATGTTCAGTGCTGCCAAAGAGAATAATAGATTTAATAAAGGTTCAGACTCGGTCACAAATTTAATTTAATGGTGTAAGGAGAAAGTTGAATTACATAAATAACCCCCGCACCATGTGAGAGAATCAAGGAGTACCTGATATATGACACCGCTTGGCAGTCCATCTTTTATTACATCACTGTCAATAAAGAGGGAATAAACACAACAAGGCATTAAGAAAATTTCTCATATTGATTGAATAAATAAAATGCAAATTGAGAATTATTACAAGTGATAGTTTCAATATTCAAACAACAAACACATAAAGAAGAATTGTGATACCTTCCAGTCAAACCATTACTTGTTTGAGGCTAGAACTAAGAATTAAAACTCAACTAAGTAATACTCATTCCAAGGAAGCCTATAATGAAACCAAAATTCTGATTTCCATAAACCACATTTCACATTTGCTTTTTTGGCATTCAATAATACAAATGTTCAAGTACCCAAAGTTATCCTTCAAGCTGAAATTGGAATTATAAATATGTTTCACAGTGACAATTTCTCATTTTTCACCTCAATGGCTCACTCCGCATTCTATTTTCATCACTCTGTGATTCCTATACTTAACCTTACACTTAGAGTATGCTCTATAAAGGACATTACTAACTTCTTGGAGAAAGCAGGACCTCAAAGTTCCATTAGAAATCACTCCAGTAGTTAGATACTTCACGAAATTCATCAATTTCTGCTTAAGCTAAGATATAAAATTAAACTACTAAGCATTATCTCACATAATTCCATAAAAACTACGAAATCATCTTGCAATAATAGAACAAGAGGTAATATCTTACAATGCAGATGCAGTAGTTGTCGTCATCAGAACTGTTAAATCAGACCTCTGCCGGATACATTCTCTGATCACAGGAATCGCAGCCATTCCTTCACCTGTTTATAAATTCAAAAGCACAAAATTCCGTTTACATAGACGCAACAATTCTCAAATCTGCATAAGATGAACACTCTTCAATTGATGCTATTTGAGCAACAATCGATCATTTTATCTTCATTTTCATCCATCAGAAAACAAAGCGAAAATTAAAATTAAAAAAGGAGCGAAACCTAACGAGACGGCGTGGAACCAGAGGAGCGAGCCTGGCGGACGAGGGAGGGAAGGGCGGCCGAGGCGCTCCGGCCACCGGAGGCGGTGCTCGAGGGCCGGGGGCCTGGGGC
>JAYMSZ010002343.1:0-12190 GCA_036897665.1 Pelargonium citronellum
CATTTAATAGTAGAGGGACCATTTCGGTCCACACCTGATAGTAGAGGGACCGTGGTTATAATTAATCCAAATTTTTCACTTTCTTTGTAATACTTTTTTTTAAGGGCTCTTTCTTTGTAATAATTAGAAGTAATCTCTCTGTCAAACAATAATATTGCCATCTCTTTTAAATATTTTGCTGCCTATCACCTTTTTTTGTTCGTTTTCTATTGCCAAAAAACAGTTCAATTTAATTACATTGACACAATTTTAATATGAATTTTAAACAATTTTCAAAATTAGCATATGAGGATGAAAATTAGCAAATGAGTGCTCTAACTCCATCTCTGACCGCCCTTCTTCGGCCGTCGAAATATCAATATTCGACGATAAATAGTCATAATTCACCGGAATTCTTAGATTTATTAAGTAATTATTTATATTGAAAAATCCCGACCAAACTAGAGTCCAACAGTCCTAGATCGGTCGGATGAAGAATAAAAATGCGACCGAACTTCGGGAAATGAAAGTTGGCGTGGGAGCGACAAAGTTTTCGGCGAGTGGCTAAATTAAGCATTGAATATGCTTTAGTTACAGTTGATTAGGGAATATATAATGCTTTTATTTCTACACCATATTCACAAACTCTATTCTCATCAAAACAAAAAATGTTATACATCATGAATAAATCTTTTGTTAGGTTTTTATGTGTTTCAAACTAAATTTATTTAATAAAAATTTAACTTATAAAATAACAAATAAAAAAAGAAAAATATAACAAGAATAAATTTAAATAAAAAATGAAAAAGAGAATAAGAAAATAATTATTACAATTTTAATAGGCTACAATTATAATTGAAATTTTAATAGTCAACAGTTACAATTGAATTTAATGTTATATTATAAATGTATATAATAAATGTATTAAATATGCATTACATGCTTAGTCAAATAAAGTGTAATAAGTTGGTCAAATTAAATGTGGTCACTTTTTGAAATAAAATTAAATTTCGTAATTAATAATATTAAATATTTTTTAACATAATTTATTTGAAACAATCCCTCCAAGTTGATTAAGAGGACATTCAAATGAAGAAAAAATGACACATGATCACATTTATATCTCTTTATTGCACCTTTTGTATATGAGAAGTCTTAATTTTGTAAGAGATATAGAAGAATGATGAAAAGTGCCATAAATTTTGTGTAAACTCTTTTTTTTTCCAATTATTTATGCAAGCAATTTTGTGTCAATACTAGATATGTTGTTGCAGGATGAATAAGATGAGCTAATGGTGGAGCAAACTTGAAAATTTTGACATGTGACATACTTTAAAGACAACATGGTATAACCTAAAATGTAAACTAGACATTTGTATTATTAGATGGTATGTATATCACCATTTTATTTCATTATTTTATGTAATAAGGTGTTTTTGCTCATCATTTCTTACCTTCTATACCTCATAACTAAGAAAGAAAAAAAAGAAAAGTGTATGCTAAAAATGCATAATTAGAGATGAATTGATTTTGTTCATTCTTATTATAATGAATAATAAAAGTGTAAAAACAATATAAAATAGTTTAAAATTAAACATAAAATACATTATAAGTTGCATATAATTTTTAGATTTTGTAAACAATCGTTATAATTCATAATATTTTATATTCATGAGATAATCAATAAATGATCGAACCACTTATAAACTGATGCAAACATAAAATCCATAACAATTCAAAATTCAATCTCTTGAAATATTAGTATTTTTTTTGTAAGTAGTGTAGTTTTTTTTATATAGAATTATATAGATAATCAAATGTATTTTTCTCTCATAAATTTATAGAGACCAATTATAAAAATGTTAAGCCAGTAAATATTTGGTTTAGGTTAAGTCATTAAAGAAGGTTTGACACTTCATTAAAATGTTATGATCCAGCAGGTCGCTCCGCTCTTATAACTTTGACGAGTATAAGTGAATTGTATGTAGTGGCAAGTTCTCATTGATTAGATTTAGAATAAAAAAAACTTTAAGCTTAAATTCTATATTCTATAAATTTATAATATAATAGATCTTTACCAGCCCGTGCAACGCACAAGTTATTTGCTAGTATGAGTAAAGTTGAAGTGAATTTGACTTATTTGAACTTCAATAAGTTAATCTCGTAAAAACTATAAAAAAAACTATTTGTAATATACTAATGTGACACTTAGAACTATACAAACTTTTTTAAACGACATTTAATTTAAGAATTTATTTTACAATTGCTCATTTTTTTCTTCTTTTCTACAGGTAATTACAAGCTCTGCTTGTTTGTTGATCAATCTTAGTTGTCAACGTTATCGACAGACTAGATCGAGTTTTCCACCAATGAAAAGAGATGGGTCATAGGAGAGTATTATTACTGGAATGTTCCTGATGTTGGACACTATAATTACAAAAATAGAATCAATTCAAACCAACATCTTTAGTTTTCAATTGAAAATCAACGGGGTTTTGAGTTGCATGTAACAGTAACTCTGATATCATCTCATGATGCTTTTCAGTTTAGCTAGATTAGGGTAGGCTTAGTGGTGTGTGATTGGATATCGTTCCATCTTCCCAAGTTGTAATGATGTTTTCTCCATCTTCCATTTAATTGTGTGAGCTGCATTGTTTCAGATGATCCTTCTTCTTAAACTCTTTTCCTGTTCTTCTTCCTCATGTTGCTGAAGTTCTTTTTCCTCTCTTGTTGCTTCCTTCGTTGGCTGTGTTTCGTTTCTTTTGCTTGTTCTTTGGCCAGCTGGTGTGTCAGTGCCTGTGTTGTGGTTAATGGTTGGTTTAGATCATGTGAGTAATGACTCAGCCTTTATTGCTAGTAAAGGCTGGGAGATTCTGTGTCCTTCTCAAGTGTTAAATAAGAATATTCATATTCTCCAAAGGTCCATCTTGTCCTTCCTTGTTGACCGCAGGTCCTTTTCTCATTCTTTATTAGATTCTCTTCTACATGGTCTTTGGAGTCTAGTGGGAAGTTTCCAAGTACAAAGCATTTGTGATAGAAAATATTTTATTATTTTCTCGGACCCACTTGAAGCTAGTTTCATTCTTGAAAATGGTCCATGGAATGTAGTTGGAGTTTTACTCGTGGTCAGTGCTATCAACATGACAGCAAACCCTCTGAATCTGGGGCCGATTTTGTCTCCTATTTGGGTCCAAATCCATGGAGTGCCTTTTCTGTATTTCAACCCATGACTGGCCGAATTCATTGGTCACCTTCTTGGCCCTGTGGTGGAAGTGGACAGATCGTTGGACAGGGAAGGCGCGTGGAAGTTTCTTAGGGTCAGAGTCCTGATAAATTTGGATGAACCACTGATTCCGGGAGTGTTCTTGAAGGTTGATTTGATGTGCAGTACTTGGTTGCAGTTCAACTATGAGAAAATCTTTAAGATCTGCTTCAAATATGGTATGGTAGGGTATTCCAAACGGAGATGCTCAATGGCAATCCATGAAGTTGAAGCAAGGTTGGCTAAGAGAATGGAAGTGCCTTTCTGTGGTCCTCATAATCTCAGTGTTGTTGTTTAGCCGAGTATCAAGATGTTTTCTAAGGAGATGAGAGCTTCAAGGAATGAAAGATTCTAGCGAAACAACTCCGTTAACTTGAACCCGGGTCGTCAAGATTTTGTTTTTCAGATGCCAGACCAAGACTTGGAAGGTTCTTCAGTCCTTTCAGAAGATGGAAGAGATTTACAGATTATAAATCAGCAAATTCAGACTCAAAACATGGATTTTCACCTCGCTTTGGGAAACCAGGACTCAAATTCAGTCAATTTCAATGGGGATATGGAAGGAGTGGAGCTTGGAATGGACTGTTTCAATGATATGCAGGTGGGCAATCTTGGGCTTCAAGCTTTAATGCCGGCGCCGGCGTCGGAGCTGGTTGCAGCTGGTCAATTTGGTCAAGATCAGGTTGGGCTTCTGGAGTATTCTCAGGGCCGTTCCTAACATTTGTTGGGCCCGGGGCGATGTAAAAAATATGGGCTCCTAATATAATTTTTTTTATTACAAAATAAAAAGTTAACATAAAAGGGTGACGTTCGATCCTCGAAAAGCCAAATTATTTTTAGAAAGACACTTGACAACAGAAATAATTCTTATTAAAACTTGCTTCCAACGCTCTTTCTCCTTTGCAATTTGGTGTTGTATATCTTTATCAATTGTTTGATTATCCGCTAACCTCATTTTCAGTTCATTCCAAATTTTCATATTAGTCATATGCTCAATACTATTTTCGTGTACTTTGAGTCTATCACTAAGATGTTTCCAATCTTTCAATCCATCAGTTGCTAATGAGCTGTTGTTGTGACTAGATTTAAACAACTTACAACAAAAACAATATATTGCATCCACATGTTTGGAGTAAATCAACCATTCTCTATCACTAGTCTCACCATTACTCAACTTTCTAGAATAATGAGAATATGAAAAATGTCTAGAAGTGCTATCTAAAGGAAATACAAGATTCAATTCCCTTTTCGGCCCCCTTTCAACTAAAATATCCCTCGCTTTATTATCAAGATTACACCAATTTCTAGGATCATAAATATCTATAGGTGAAATTGGTTGCTCATCATCTATTGAATTCTCAATATTATCTTGCTCATTCAAATTATCTTCATTCTCATGTATATGATTTTCATCGTTTAAATTTTCAGAAGATTGTTCAGCATTCCCTACAATTATTTCCTCCGAATTACTAGAAGAGCCTATTTTCTTAACAAACTTATCAAGAGCCCCCCTTTGTGATTGTATAAACTGGTCTTCTATTTTTCTTTTTTTTCTTTTTTCAGATCCAGATAAATATTTTTTAGGAAACATCTTACAAAACAACTAAAAAAATAATTAAGCTGAAATATAAAAATAGAAAAATAGAACCTGGAGAACGAAAAGATGAACACAACAAAATCGATCTTTGCTCCAAAATCCAAATACTTGAGTTGTGTGATGTATTGAGTTTGCTTTGAAAGTGGCTGAATTTTTTTCTAAACTGGTTGTTGTGCCTGTGTAGAATTATGGAGTAGTGTTGACTGTGTTGTTATTCAGTATTCACACACAACAATATATAGCCTATAGAAAGAATCCTAATAGGAGTTGAGTTTTGTCTTGAGAAACCACAGTCCCTTCTCCCCATGTGCCACCACTACCATCTATACTTACCTTTTCCTTTCCCATGCCAGAAAAGCAAAAGCCACCAGCCCATGCTTCTCTTTTCTCTCTCCCCAAATAAAGAAATGCACATTTATCAAACCTTGTGCTATCCCCTTGCAACACCCTCATCTCTCCGGTACACGCATCAAAACCACAAAATCACAGAATACTACTGCAAATTTTTTTATAAAAATGGGCCCCCTTTAGCATGGGCCCTGGGCCGTCGCCCATTCCCGCCCATGCTCAGGGCCGGGCCTGAGTATTCTGGTAATTGTAGGGAAGCGACACGTGTTGAGTCTATCTGTCTTGAATGTGATGAGAGGATAAGGATATGTGGCTTACATGCAGAGCTTCTTTAGATTACGGGCCAGATGATAGACGTGGGTTAGAATTCCGCAATGGGTCAGGATCTGGAGCTGGGTTTGGAGCAAAACCATCTTAATATTTCCAAATACGGGTCAAATATGGGTCGGGTCAATTCTTTTGGGCTATTGGATATGGAGGTGGGTCTGCAAGCTCACAGTTACTCGTTGGACCTGAATTTTCCTTTCTCTTGGAGCAAACAGGAGCACCTCAAGACCCTCCTACTCTGACGGCTGTTCCTATCAGAGTAAACCCAACAGTAGAAGGGGAGGTGGAAGGTCCGGTAGCTGAGACGGTGTCTAGGAAAGGAAATGAAGTGGTTTGTGACAAAAGCAATAAGTCGGCCTCTCGATCTTCCTCCTCTGGCGGAATGGAATTCTTCAATTTCATAGTTCCTGTACCATTTGGGGAAGGCTCTTTTGTGGACCCCAGATCTTTGGGGAAATCTGTTCCTTTAGTGCCATGGCTTCGTAATTTGGATCCAAGGTCTTTGCCAAATGGTGAGACGGACAATGAAGCAAATATGACTACTTTCAGGGTGTTTGCGGACAGGCTTTTCTCTCCGACAGTGAAAACTAGAGTTATGGCTGGTCCCAGGCCTAGGAGGAGGACCAACAATCAGAAAAACAAGATGGAAGGCCCGCTCCAGTCCCAATCAGAGGAACTGCAAAAGTATGTTCAAGAAGAAATCAGGTGGTCAATTATCTCTGAATGTGCTGCTGTGTCTGAACACTCTCCAAGGTTTCCAGTATGGAAAAGTGATAGGGAAGAAGACTTATCTTCTCAAGATGGATCTGGTAAAAGGGCTAGATCTGATCCGTCTGAGTTGGGACCTAGGAAGAAAGCAAAAGTGATTGCGGAAGTGGGAAGGAGCAGAAATAAGGAAAAGGAAGATGAATCCGACTCTGAGGTACACACAAAAACCTTTGATTTATCAGAAAATTATGATTTCATGTCTTATGGTAATCCTGCTGAGGTGGCTGCAATTAAATGCAAATTGCTTGCTTATAAGATTGAATTTCTGGAATGTTTGTCTAATCTTACTCTAAATGCTTATGAGGGTTCGCTGGAGGTTGTCCCACAACAACCTCCAAGGTCTCAATGATAGTATTAAGCTAGAACTGTAGGGGTTTAGGTCTTCCCCTACATGTTCTCTTTCTAAAAGACCTTGTCCGTAAGTTTAGTCCGGACGTCATATTCTTGTATGAAACTAAGAGTAGTGTAGAAGAGGTTAGCTTTAAGTTAGGTAGTCTCAACTGTAGAAGCTGTTGGGAAACTAATAGTATTAACAAGGGAGGCGGTACCTGGATTGGCATTAGATCTAATGTCAAATTTAAGTTGCTCTCTTGCATGGCAAACTACTATTTGATGTTGTTGGAGGAGGCATATGGGTTCAGTTGGACTCTGGGGGGTATCTACGGTCACCCTGTAGTTTCTAGAAGAGAAGTTGTTTGGGAGCAGATTAAATCCTTCCTCTCCCTTGTTCTCCCGATTTGTCTTGTTGGTGATTTCAATCAGATGTTTAGACCTGGAGGTAAATGGGGAAGAAATGCGTCCAAATTTCCAAGGGCTTCTTGTTTTAAAAAGTTCCTGAATGATTGTGATCTTATGGAAGTTAGGAAGTGTGGCCCCAAATTTTCATGGTTTAATAATCGGAAAGATAAGGATGCAGTTTTGGAAAATTTGGATAGAGTGTTTGCCAATCCCGCTTGGTGCACTCGCTTCCCTTTAGTCTCTGTGAAGACCCTTCCGCTTGGAGTTTTAGACCATTCTCCCCTTATTTTGAACTCTTCGCCCACCTTCAAGAGAAATAATCAGTTTAGATTCAAAAACTTCTGGCTTGCCTATCCTGGATGCTCCAGGATCATCCAGGATGGTTGGAATAAACAGTGTTCGGGTTCTCCCCTGTTCAGGGTGCAAGAGAAGCTAGCTTCTGTTTCTAAATCCTTGTTGGATTGGAATAGATCTCTTAGCTCCCACAAGTTGGAGAAAGAAAGCATCCTTAAGGAGCTTGCGACCCTCCAAGACTCCTTGGACCCTGAGACTGATAATTATGAATCTATTCCAAAAATATTATCCCTTCAGGAGAGACTGAGATTTGTATTGGATAGAGAGGCTGATAAATGGAGTCAAAGAGCTAAAATCAAATTTTTAGTTCAAGGCGATAGGAACACTCGTTACTTTCACCTTGTTGCTTCCAAAAGATTTGCTCGAGGCAGAATCGAAGCTATTCAGGATAAGAATCAGGATTGGATTTTTGACCCAAAGGAGATCAACAACCAAATAGTTGAGCATTTTAAAAGCTTATTCTCCCCTATTCAAGATGATCTCCAGACCCGTCAGAGTATGATGGAGAATTGGGTTTCCTCTATTACCAGAAAACTTAACCTTGATCAAATTTTGGATCTTGATCGCCCCTTTGAGCCGTGGGAGGTAAAAAAATGTTGTGTTTCAAATTGGAGGGAACAAGGCTCCTGGTCCTGACGGGTTTCCAGCGTCCTTTTTCCATCGTTTTTGGAAGGAGATTGGCGAGTATGTCTCGCAAGCTATTGTTTCCTTCCTTAACGGTGGTAGAATGCTAAAATCTATCAATAAAACCTTTATTGCTCTTATCCCTAAAATTGACCATCCCCGATCTCCCTCAAATTTCTGGCCTATTAGCCTTTGCAATGTCTTATACAAAATCATTTCTAAGACTTTGGCAAATAGACTCAAAAAGGTCATCCCGTCCTTAATCTCCCATTATCAAAATGGTTTCGTTCTTGGCAGAAGAATTCAGGATAATATCATCCTAGCCAATGAAATCATCCATGGAATTAAAAGGACATCCAAAGGGAAAACTCACAAGGCGGCGCTGAAAATGGATGTTAGTAAAGCCTATGACAGAGTTAGGTGGGATTTCCTTATGGAGGTGATGAAAGCCCAAGGATTCTCTCAAAGATGGAGAGACCTAATCTATCAATGTATTTCCAATGTTTCCTTTAGTGTATTATTGAATGGAGTTAAGTCAGATTGGTTCTGTCCTAATCAAGGTCTTCGTCAAGGAGATCCAATCTCCCCGTATCTCTTCCTCCTATGTGCTGAGTGTTTGTCGAGAAAATTGGAATTGGGAATGGACAGTAACATGTTGCCAGGATTGGGTATCTCAAGGCTGGGCCCAAAAATCAATCATCTCCTATTTGCTGATGATCTCTTTATATTTTTTAACCCTACTCTAGAGAGATGCGGTTTTCTAAAAGAAATGCTCAAACAATATGACATGGTTTCGGGTCAATCCATAAACCTCAAAAAATCCGAGTGGTATTTCAGCCCAAACACTCCTCGAACCTTTATAAGAATCTTTAGAGGAATCTTGCCGATGGCGCGTGTTGGAAGACCAGGGAAGTATCTGGGTATTCCTAATTTGGGAGATTTATCGAGGAAAGAGATTTTTGATCATATCATGGATAAGATTGAGCATGCGTTAGCCTCTTGGAAATCTAATACTCTCTCTCAGGCCGGTAGACTTGTGTTGATCAAAGTTACTTTAAATGCCATCCCTCTCTATGTCATGAACATATTTAAATTGCTAGTATATATCTGTAAATGGCTTTCAAGGATTATTACTGGGTTCTGGTGGGGTAAGGATCCCAACTCTCGATATGTTAGATGAGTTTCTAAGAACAAGCTTTGCAATGCCAAAGGTGCTGGTGGAATTGGTCTCAGGGATATTAACACTTTCAATCTTAGCTTATTTGCAGGCCAATTTTGGAGAATTGCTTCAGAGCGTGATAGTCTGCTTCACCAATGTTTGGTTGGAAAGTATGGGACTCAAGGACAGTTGTGGAATTCCAAAACTCCGCAGAATGCGTCTTGGGTGTGGAAAAGCCTTTTCCAAGGAAGATATGTGATTCTTGCAAATGCGAAATGGAATGTTGGAAATGGAAAAACTATAAGAATCTTCAAAGATAAGTGGTTAGATGGAACTTCAGTCCCTTCTTGGCCGAATGGTAGTTTAAGTGAAAATGCTATGGTGGAAGCGCTCTTTCTCCAAGGAAGTAGGAAGTGGAATGTCGATTTTATTAGAGAGCAATTTAATCCGGAAGTGGCGGAGAAAATTATCAAGATCAAAATTCCTCAATGGAGCTCGTGTGAGGATAAACTTTTGTGGTATGGGTCGTCGTCTGGTAAGTACTCAGTAAAATCTGGCTACTATTTTTTAATCAACAATTGATTAATCCCCAACAGCGAGGATAGCAGATTATGGAAAGGTATTTGGCATGCGCCCATCCTGGAAAAGCTAAAGATCTTTGCGTGGAAAAACCATTTGCAATGCTCTTCCCGTTGCTAATAATTTGGAGAGAAGGAAAATTGTGAATTCCAAAGGTTGTGGAATATGCAGCGGAGCTGTGGAGGATATAAATCATATGTTCTTTAAGTGTAAGGATAGAGATAGAATTTGGTTTGCTTCTCCTTTGTCCTTAAGGACTTCCACAAATTCAGATTTCAAATCCCTTCTCTTTTACTATCTCCCTCGAGCCAAAGAAAAAAGCAAAGAAGCTTGGTTTCCCTTAACTGCATTCTTGTCCTTCGCGCTTGAAATTTGGAAGGCAAGAAATAAAGCTGTGTTTAGCAAGATCTATCTTCATGCTGAGGCCATTATTGGAGCTGCACAAATTCAACTCCACTTTGCTATGAAAGCAGTTGAAGGCAGAATAATGGAGAGGACTAACCAGGTGGATAAGAATCCTTCTAGCACAAGGAGAATTCAGAACATTGAAGAGGTTCTTAATCAAGGTGGCATTTATTTATTTATTTGTGATGGAGCTTTTTCTCATTCGAATGCGGGATATGGGTGGGAGCTAAGGAATGGTAGTGGAGAGTTGATAGCTAAACTGTGTGCAAAAACAGAAGCTGAGAGTCCTTATCATGCTGAATTGCAGGCTATTCATTCTGATATTTCCTTTGCTAAATACTGTGGCATTCTAAATTGTGGTATCTTATGTGATTCTGTTACAATATGCAGGGATATATGTCAGCAAACTTTTAGTCAAAAAGAAGCTTGGAGCTGTGGAGAAGATGTTCGTAGTCTTCTAAGTAGTATTAATCTTGTCTTTTGTAAGTGAGATACTAGGGAAGTAGTAGGAGAAGCCCATAAGTTAGCTAAGTTAGGTAGTAAAGGCTTTTCCAAAGCCTGAGTTTGTATCGACTATGTAAGCTTTCCTTAATGTCTATGTTACGGTATATTTCAAAAAAAAAAAAATTGAAAATCAACAATCTTCTTTAACACCATTTTCAATATGACTGAAGGCCCATAAGTCTTGCGTCTTCATCATACAAACTCAAATAAGTCATCGGGAATCTGATGTAGGATCTAGGAGGAGGCATATATGGTTTGATCTCAACAAACTATTTGGATTTAGTTAGTGATTTTGGTGCGATATTCTTGCATGGTCTCGTCAGTGTAGAATCGTGTTGTTGTCACTGTTCAATGGTTTTCACAGATTTAAATAAGCGATTCACTTGATCGGTGTACAAACGCTTTGTTGTCGTTGTACAATGGTTTTCACATATCTAAGTACATGATTCACTCGAACGCTCCTACGCAAGAAGATCACTGAAGGTGAATTTTCATGCGACACTTGTTAAGTGAAGAGCCGTAAAACATAGTAGAATATAATTTACAAGTATGTGATTGTATGTTAGCGTTTGTACCTCAACCCCTAAGGTGTACTAATATTACAGTAGTATCCCTTGATTCTGATTAATTGGTGAAAAGAATGTAAGAATTACATGCATTAAATTTGGACATATGTATTCTATATTGGAACTATATCGTTTGGTAGACCATGATTAGGGATGCACATGATCTCCCAACATGTATTAAGCTGTTTTGATTGATAATTATAATATTAAGTTTTAAAGTGTTTAGTACTTTTGGCATACCTAATTAATAGAGACTATGAAAGATGGATATAGTTTTTTTTTTTTTGTTTTTTTATAAGCAACAGTCTAAGGAACCTTACTTGAGATATATACACAAGCTTGAACAAGGAAACAATAGTGTTCAGAAAAGAGACAATGCCTCTTAACCCTAGCCTAGGGCTTTTTGGCACCTTACCGCATCAAGTGGTCTCCTACACCACCACCACCAAGAACGTGTTGAGTGAGAATCGATCTTGAGACCTCATCCCACAATTTGTTTATTTATGTCTAATAAGAAGATATAGGTATTAAACAATTATGTGTAAAATAATGCATGTCAATTAGGGTTTGTGCATTTCTTTCTCTTTGTCGTTTTGAGAGTCGATTAGGGTTTTTGTTCAGCTACGACTCCTCTTGATTTTAGAGCGGCGGTAGTCTCTTGAATTTACATATATCAAAATTACGGTCTTTCTCATTTAGATAGCGAGTTCTTGCTCTGATAGCAAGTTTAGATTTTGTTAGGGTTTATTTGTTGAGTGGCGACGTAAATAATTTGTAGTAACTCTTTTGGTTGGTGCACTCGCAAGGCGGCAAGTGGTTGCAGAGAAGGAGAAGGTGGTGATTTGGTTAGAATCATTAGATCAGCTTTCGAGTTTGTTGTCGGATCAAATGGCATACACAAATGGTGACGAGAGGCGGTTGGCAAAACACTTCATGTGGTCGACTTAAACTTCAAATGCAATAATTGCGGCTAATGTCAG
>JAYMSZ010002344.1:0-12190 GCA_036897665.1 Pelargonium citronellum
CCTCCGGCCTGACATTACTAATCCTATCTCCGACAACGGTCAGTCATGTAGAGTCCTCTCCTTCTCCCTCGAGAAACCCAAGTTTTTCACCGTCGACTATCAAGCCCCGACCAAGGTATTTCCGAGAAATTTTGTTTTTGTTTTTGCTGTTTGGTTCCCGAGAAAATTCCAAATGTAAGAAAAAAATGTTACTTTTTGGTTTCCGAAGGCGAGCAGGGTAAGCTCGATTTTGGGTTTCAAATGGGCTCGAAAACGGAGCAGAACTTGTAAGGGTCTTTACAGAGTGTTACAGAGATTGGTTCCTCTTCCTCCGCAGGGCTTTCGTTTCCATTTCACGAACGAGGTTAGGGTTTTGGAGAAACCGCTGTACCTGACCTACTCTCACGCGGTGGCTGAGAACCATACTGCTCTGGGTGGGAGGCTCGTGCTCGATCCAGCTCACAAGGTATCGGCTAATTGCACGTTTGGTTCCAGAGACAAAGACTGCAAGGTTAAGTACACGTATGTGCATGATGGGGTCCGAACCTTTGAACCCTGCTACGATTTTGGCAAGAATTCGTGGGGCATTGCGTTTTCGCAGAAAATGAGCAATGATGAAGTGGTTAGGGCGTCTTATGAGTCGTCAAGGAAGGTTTTGGGATTGGAGTGGTTGGTGGACTCGAAATCGAACTCGACTGGAATCTTTAAGGTATAAAATGTTTTTGCTTAGCTTTATTTTTCATGGCTACATGTAGTTGTTGTTGGAAATTGAAATAAGTTTGATAATTGGTATGAATCTAAATGAGCAAAGAGAAGAGGAGATTCTCATTAAATCGATGGTTTAGAGAGTGACATTTCATTGATATACAGACATTTCAGTCTCAATGAATTTGTGAGTGCGTAGATCAAGTGATGTTAAATAGCTTGTGCTGTAAGTTTTGAACTTATATTTGAGAGTCTTGATATCAATCTGTGAAATGCTAGTATATTTTGCTGTAGCATAGTGATTCACAAAGTAGTTTTCAGAGGATGAAATGGTCTATAGATCATTTGAAGTTGTGAGATAATTTTTTATAGGCATACAAGTACTGGGACTCTTGATGATTCCACTGGATAGAATTGTGCAAATAGGAGTGGCTCTAGATGTAGTAGAAGAGAAGTAGAAGGCTATCCATCTACTTCCTGCTTCATGGTTGGAATTACGGTGATGACTGATATTAATGATAGGATGCTTTTTATAATCCTAAATTGGAAAGTTATTGATTCACAAAAAAGTTGAGAGTTTGAACTTGCAAACATTGTATTAGTTTACTGGTTTAAATGTTTGGCTATCTTAACTGCTGTGTACGTAGAATTAGGAGAGTGAATTGACGTAGATTGTCAAATTTAATTTAGCTTCTTAGGTGCACTGTTTTAGTCATTTAAGTGTTTTGTATAACCTTCCAATTATCGATTTTTTCTTTTCTTTTCCTCATGTAGGAGATTACCTTGTATGTTAAATTCAGATGAGCTGACTTAGTAATTTGTAGTTAGAATCGATTTCATTAGTCATATACTCCCTCCATCTCAAAATGAGTGTCATTGTTTCAATTTTTCTAAGGAGAAGTTCGTTAGTGTGATACAATTACTCTCGCATCTTCATGATCATGTGTTATAACAAACTTAAAGGATACTAACTAACTTCATTTTTTTGAACGGAAGGATACTAACTAACTTATTATAAGGATATTTTTGACAATTAATGCAAAACTAAATCCCTAAAAAAGGGAAGAGACACTCATTTTGAGATAAAAATTGAAGTGAAACAGGACATTCATTTTGAGACTGGAAGAGTTTTATTTTTCTTCCACCTTTTCTCTAATTTTGTTAACAATAGGGGACGGGTTCTTAATTTCTTCTCATTAGCTTGAACTTCCAGCACTAAATTTTCAGGGGACAGCATCTATCATATTTTAACTCTTTTTTGTCCAATCTTGTTTTGTATTTGTATATTTCAGATAAAAGCGACTTTTGATTTGGCAAAGGAATTATCGATGCCAAAACTGAGTGCTGAGAGTATCTGGAGCTTTGACTTGTAACCAGTGGTAGGTTTACTTGGACAACATTACTTGTCGTCTATCAGTGTTAGCATTGGTGTTTCTTTTGCTTATGCTTTCACTTGATTGCATCATTGTCTCCTCTCAGAACATCTTCTGTGGTCTATATTTTTCTATGGTTTGTTCTCTCACAAGATCAGACAATCTGAGTTGTATATAAGGTGTTATCGTTGTTGGCCAGAAAATTTAATTCCTAGGTAAGTAGTCACAAACTGGTTCTGATTTAACTCTGTTCAATTTCATACCGTCTTTACTTCTCTTTTTATAGTATGTTATGGACTAGACTGTCTTCTTTCCATAAGCACTTGAGTGAAGAGTGTATCTTATTGAATGTTCTTGTTCAAGTAATTTGATCGGCCTATTGATCAAACTCAATGCAAATTTTCACTCAGTTAAGTAGGCCACAAAAAGATTAAGAAGATCCGGCGAGGCATGTAATATCGGTTGCTAGCTTGAACTGTTTAAATGTGTTTGAAGCAAGTTCATGATGGTTATTTATTCTTCAAGTTGAAGTGTTTAAAGCAAGTTCATGATGGTTATTTATTCTTCAAGTTGAACTGTTGACATCTTCTTTGATGTTCTTTGCAGAAATTGTAATTATATTGTTAATCTTAATTTGGGAAGGTATTAGCGCATGTCAGTTTCGTATGTGTCGTACAATATTAGACCTCTTATAAGCATTTTGGAACATTAACCTCCTTAGGGGCTCTGTAGAGCAGTGATAGCTGAAATCAAACCAAATTCAAGTTTCTCCACTTCTTATCCATATTCTCAATTGATTAAAGGTCTTTTTTATGCTCTCCATGAGTCCCTCTTTGTCTCTTGAAGCCTCTATCAATACAGGGACAAGACTAGCCTTACGAATTAGGCCAATATATATTATACCAATTAGAAGTGACTAGCCTTACTTCGGAGATGTGTAGCAAGGAGTAACTAGTGCTTCATCAATTCAAATTATTCAAGACATAATTGAACAATGCATCTTTTTGCTTGTATTTGGAGCATCTAGTCCTCATCAATTAAAATCTTTTAGCCATTCAACTAATAAAACAGACCTCAATATGCTTGTATTTGGAGCATCTAGTCCTCATCAATTAAAATTATTCAAGTAATAAGTGAACAACAATGCATCATTTTGCCATTCAACTAATAACACAGACCTCAATATGCATGTATTATTTATTAATACACAGGAAGTCACATTCAATCTCAAACAAGCAACAATACCTAACTAACGACCTAAAGGCTGGAAGCTGAATAGAAAACAAAAAAACATTGCCATAGAGTGAACACATGACAATTAGTCATCATAATCCCCTTGTGCAAACTTGTCCTCCGGATAAAATACGGCCACAACATGATTTCCCCCAAATTTTCTTCCATTCAACCCAGATCGGGCTTTGGAGGAACCCTCTGTATCTGCATACTCCAAGAACACCTGAAAGCAAGAAAATAAACATCTGTTAAGGGCACAATACCAGAAGGAGATTCAAATGGCCTTAATGCTTGTACTGTTACTAACCTTTCCTACACCAGGTAGGGCCTCGCCATCTTGACCTGGCCGAGGGATGATAACATTCACCAATGCACCTGCACCATGTAAATAGATGAGAATTCTATATACCCAAAAGAAATGTTATGATAGATGCAAAATCTCGGGTAAATATAGATATAAGGTTATGGAGTCTTCTGTCTGTATGTTATAGCCTGATCTTTATAGCAGAATCAATGTGGGACTACAAAAGGCTGTAAAACAGAAAGATATAACACAGAAAAATAAAATTAATATTGCTTGAAACTAAAAACGTAAAAGCAATATGGGAAAGCATAGAGCAAATCTCTGAAAAAAATAAATAGTAAAATCTAGCTCATGTACCAAATTTCCCTCCTTCCTGCCTCATGTCCTCCACGATGTCTTCATATTCCTCATCATCTCTTAGTTCATCCGCAGTAACTACTTGAGTCAGACATACAACTTTGGTGGGTGGAGTGCCAGGTTGTAAACTAGGTTGCAATATTAGCCTCTACAAAATAAAAACAGCAGTGTACATTGTCAGCAGAAATGATAGAGATGTATTTACACGTGTGAGCACACATACAAGCAGACAAATATAATTGTGTACACATTTGTGTGCTGTGCAATAAATGTAAGCAAGTTAGCGAATTTGCGAATATTGGATAGAAATTAACACGCATCTTTTACCTGCAATGCTATCTGCTGTTGTGCATGCAATAATATATTCTCCTGCTCAGGTTTAGGCTGGTTAGTACCCTGGTTAGCACGCCTCACAGTGAGAGTTTTATCACCCATTTTAATTCCGTTCAGAGCAGCACATGCAATATCTGTCACTGAGAGATCTTGGTAAACACAAAACGCATAGCCTTTTGAATTTCCAGTTTCTCTGTCTTTCACTAGATCAAATCCCCGTAGTGGCCCAAAAGACTCCAACAATTCCCTGATCTGCGATTCTGTGAAATAATATGGAAGCCCCCCAACAAAAATTCGATCAGGACCTTCAAGTCCACCAGCAGAACCTGGTGTCAGCCCAACAGCGCTCAGGTTCAGATTTGGATTGGGCTGGCTTGGACCGAGTGTTGCAGCAAGTGAAGGATTGTAATCACTAGGTCTTCGGACTTTCACTGGTGCACCCTGATAAGGATAAAAAGTCATACTTGTAAGAACCATCAGCACCATGTACACTAAAGAAACTTTGGATGAAAGAATGGTAAGTGAATTTCAGCTTCTATTACAATTATAAGAAAAATAAATGGACAAACTAAAGAATGGTAAGTGAATTTCAGCTTTTATTACAATTATAAGAAAAATAAATGGACAAACTAAATACCTCAAATATTATCCCGTCTAAGGCCATTGCATTACTGGCCTCCTCAACAGATCTCATCTCCACAAAAGCAAACTTCTTTTCATGGTTGATGTAAACATTGACTACAGCATCCCCTAAAAATGTCACGCAGAATATCATCAGAAACTGATTAAATTAAATACCAGGAGAATTGAAATGTCAGCAATTGGAAAACATACCAGGTCCAGCAGTGTTTCCTCCAATTGCTGCCATAACTTGGCTAAAAAAGAGGGCAACAGACTGCAGAAGAACAAATATTTAGTATGAACACCAATCAAGCCAAGTCATGTTTAGTACTATATGATTAGTGAAAATATTTCCAAAGCAAAGCCAATAACAGTTGGTTGATTTTTCCAGGTGCACCAAGTTCAAACAGAAATTTTATAAAAAGAAAAAGGCCATTGCAGGCAAATTTTAATAATGTATTCTTTGTACGAACATGAATGCTATTAAATGGCATAGCAATTGCATGAACCAGATAAGTAAAATACCTGTTCATTTGCTGTTGGAGGAAGCCCCCCGACATAAACTCGACGGGCATGCCTTGTAGCCTGTGCATCAAATAAATATATGTAAGTATGATATATGATAATAATGAATAATATAATGCATGCTTGATCTGCGAACCTGCTGTGTCATTGCCTGAACAGGCATAACAGGAAGAGCTCCAAACGGCTGCATGCAACAAATATTGAAAAATAAACAAGAATTAGGAACATGCTAATTAACAAATATACTATGTATTACATGTCAGCAATGATATACCTGTCCAGCACCTAGAGGAAACATATTTGGAAACATTCCAGGAATGGATGGAGTAGTGCCAGGCATTTGACCTGTGAAAGAACTTAAATTAGTTGTGAGAAGTAATCAAATATTCATCTTTCAGATTACAAACATCCAGGGGCCAAGTGACTCGTACAACTCCCAACTTAACTCAGGGATAACTAATTTAATATATTGTTTATGCAATATACTGTATAAACAAGATTAAAGGAATTTATTATATTTACAAGTCTGGATGAAATATTTGCAAGACTACCAAAACAGGCAATAGCTGCCGGTTGAAGACGAACATGAACCATCAAACCGGTGCATGGATTCCTCCTTGTATATAGAAGCTAGAGAAGTCGGCTCACCAATTGTCATCATAGTGGGACAAGTAGCCCAACATTTCCTTACAACATAAGACAACATAGAAAAAAACAAAGAAACACCAAACACAACAACACAAACCAAAAACACCTCAGTTCCAGAATTATTTTACCAAATAATAAAAGACAGTACAGACCAAGCAGGGACCTTTAAAACTGGGTGCAAATGAAGAACAAATAATTCTTACCAAAATGACAGCATGAAATTTGATATGACCTTTCCACACTAGAGCAAACCAAAAAGGAAAATAGAAGTTACTGACATATTATAATCACATATATGAGAGAGAAGACATGTACCCGCAGCAGCAGCAGCAACGGCAGCACCCGCTAACAGTGCAGAAGACAGGGGCGCCACATCAAAACCCCCAACCCTTTTGCTGTAAATAAATATCATTAATAATATATTAACAAAAACATAGATGTGACAATATTGACTGACAATCCACATTGGAGTTTCTTATGAACCCATCACTACTACTGTTCTTAAGACAAGATATCACTATGTTGTAGCCATATCACTGAAGTTGGCAAGTTATCAACTGTTGATCAGATTAATTGATAATTAAGTAGGAAACAGGTAAATGAAGCCCAACTCTACAGAACAGTGGTAACAGCAGAAATATAAAATCTAAAAGTTTATGTATATCAATCATGAAAGAATCCACGCCCCATGATAGCAACTAGAAAATAACGCCCTGAAATTTATTTTTATCTGTATACATTTTCGAGGACTTGGAGAAGGAGAGGGAGGGGTGATCTAACAAATTAGCATTTGTGCATACTTCAACATGCAACCAGACAAGTAACTTCAAAACCTTCTTCTCATTTAATTTCCTTTTTCCTTCAAGTTTCAACTAACCGACCTGGTGTTCATCCAAGAGAAAAGAAAATACCCGACCCGGTGTTCATCCATCAGCAAAAGCATACAAAATGACAAATATAGATTTGAAACAATTACCACAGCAATTATGCTATATATTAGAAAAACCCCAAAATAGATGATTTAACAAAACAATAATGAATGCAAAAGAACATGAATCAGATGAATCATCATATAATAAAATTTCATCGAGGTAGGACCGAGAAACTTCACTTAACAAAGGGTAACATTTCAAAAACCTACCTCTTTGAGCGTGAACGAGATCTTGACCTTGATCTGTGTTCAGATTTAGCCCTTGAACGAGATCTAGATCTATGCTTGTGCCTGTCCTCCCTGTCTCTGTCTCTGTCATAATCTCTCCGCCTGCCGAAAATTAAACATGAATGCAAAAGGATGAGTTTTTTTTTTTTGTTTTGTTTAGCAAGGAACATGGGGGTAAAAGGAAAAATCATTCAAACAAAATTATATTCACATCATCCATCTTTTTACCTCTCATAATCACGGCTACGACTTCGGTGATAATCATCGTCATCTTTATCTCTGCCACGATCCCTTCTCTCACTGCGTTCCCTGTAACGATCTTTATGATGTCTATCCCGGTCCTTGTCATGGACCTCTCGAGATCTTTCCCTATCCTTACTATCCCTATCCCTGTCCCGATCCCTCTTCTTCTCCCTATCCCTATCCCGGTCCTTATCACGGCTCTTTTCTCTTTCCTTTTCCCTGCTTTTTGATGACTCCCTTTCATAATCACGAGAACCATGCTGCAATATACACATATATTAGCACATTTTATCGAACAGAAAATTTAGAAGCATAACCATCCTACTACTAAGACAATCAATAATACTTGAATGATCCACTGCAAAATAGGAAAGGGTACATATGCACAATAATAATAATTTATGTATAAAATATCAGAGTAGTTAAATGAACTGAACAGAAAATACTACACCTAAAGCAGCTCAAAGCAAAGAGAAAGCAGACATGATTGCATTGAAGCCGACTACCCATGCACACATAATGTAAGTGGAAAGAACAGCACCAAGAACCAAATAATGTCTTTCACAGTTTTGCAAATTTCAATACATATTATTATATGAATGAATTCTGATAAAAAGAAATCTTAATTCGCCATTCTCAGAATAAATTACAACGGTTAATTTCTTCTTCACTTTATGAAGATCTAAAAAAGAAGATAAAAAAGCAAATCGGCTAAAAATTACAAACACAAACCCTAAATTAGCCCTAATATATAGTTCTCGACTCTATATAGCTATCATCTTCAATTATGTATATTTAGAAATATGAACTACACAGGTGACAGGAGTTAGAAGTAATTACCTGAGATTTGGAGTCACTGAGGTCATAAGAGCCGCCATGACTGTTTCCTCGCGCCGGAGGAGAAGCCTCGCCGGCGGCGTAGGTGTCGACGTCTTCCCCGTTACCGTCGTACCTCCCTTCGTAATCAGGCATGTTGTTGGTTAGAGTATCTGGCAATCAAACAGAAGTCGAGGGCTAGCTGATTCGTCTGTGTTGAATCTTCTCCGCCCAGTGAGTACCGTATCTCGTCAGATTTGTCTGTGCGCGAAGCGAAAACGAGTCTGTGGGTAGCGAGAAGTAATACTAGGGCTTGCGGGGAAAGGGTTTCTGCTATTTATATCGTAACGCAGCGTTCGATTGAGGAGCGCCTGACTATTTTATATCAGCTGCATCCAAACGATGTAGTTTTGCTAAAAAATTATATTTTCTACAAATAAATAACATAGTTTTTTTTATAATTGTATGACATTTTATATTAGAATAAAAATGAATTAATTTTCGAGGCATGTTGGGACAAACGGTATTGAATTTTTTTTGGAGTCTTGTATTCAAGCCTTTTTGTCGACAGTTTGGAGTGACGTTTGACTTAAAAGGGTAAAGTCATACACTTTTTTATTTGCTTGGGCCGAGCAGTTCCTACAGCCAACACAAGGCACATATCGGTATTGAAAGATCTGAATGTGAGTATGAAAAATCTTTAAACGCGAGAGTAAAAATCTATTCGATCTAATAGAGTTTGAACATCATCTTATCAAAGATGATTCTAAACAGATAAGGTAGAAAATAAATGTGAATAGACTATCTTTTTTTTAAGAGAAATTACATTTATAATTACAAAAGAAGCATGGTGATATTGCCACGAGTTATCAGTCAATAAGTATGTGAGACGCATTGTTGGCTTGTGATTTGCCTTTTAGGCACACTCTTTTTCAGGTGCTCGTTTAAGATTCGGAACCTCTACTTGCCTATTAGGCGGAGTGGATAGTAAATTAAGCTCCTCGGGCCATTCAATTTCCTAGTGCAACGTTATAATGACTTATGCGGTAAATGTATTGGGACCTCAACAACCTTTACCTTCCTATTAGCTAGGACGTCTGATCTTGACTCTCCGACTCCAAGTAACCATGTATCAAATGAAATGCGTGAAAAACCAAGATGGCTCCGGGATGCATGAGGACCCTGGAGGCATTGAAGAGTCTTGTTGGCTTTACTCTCGTGACCATGTATCGAGTGGGAGGCTTGAAAAGACGAGGACATTCATGAGCTTTGGCCTTAGATGGTGTTCTATTGGGTGCAGGGTGCGCGGGCATGATTTATCCTTGTTTTCATGTTTAAACTTTAAAGTGTGAGATTTGAATAGAGATGGCTTATAATTAACTCATCTAAAGTATGAAATGTATAATGATTGAAAATGCCTAACAGATTTCTGGAAAAGTATAGCAAACATGAAGATCCGAGACAAAATCAGCCTTCTGTTGATTGATCATCATATTATATATTGATCATCATAAGAGGCATATAGAAATGACAGAAAAAAATCCGTAGAGATAGAATAGGTAGATTTAAAAAATAGATAAGAATTTAGTTATGCAATTTTGAGAGTGTTAGGAATTATAATAATATGATAGATGTCTAACTCAACCAAAAGTTTAATCTTATGGTTGAAGTCCTCGTTTATAGTTTAGTATTATATTCCAACACAAACAACGGTGCTAATTGAATGATCTTCGAACCCAACAAAATGGGTTTATGGAGTAGATTTGAATAAAAAAAAGTAGGTTAATATTCACAATATGCATGATGTTAGAGACCCATATTTGACAGGCAAAATAATCACATCGAGCCTAAAACAAACTCACATCTGCATAGACAAATCTGTATATTAGATTAAAAAAAAATAGTGATTTTTTGTTGATTGTGTATTTGTGTTGATGCTGCTTATCCAATTCTGCAAAAGGTACCCATTATCACTCACATGCATCAATTGATTTTGCTTTCAGGGTCTATTTGATATTTCCATATCTGGATGGTTCATTGGGGTTCATGTCTGGGTAGTTCGCGCTGATTTTCTATATCTTCCTTGGTCTACTTGAAGTCAATTTTGTCCCCAATCTGGTGAAATATCAGAAAAATTCTTATCATAATCGATTTAAAGGGTTTATTGATTCGCATTCATGATTTTGCTACCCTCTGCAAAGGATATTAATGAAGAAAAAAAATCAGAAAATGAGATGGGTGAGTCATGGAAAAGGACTTGTTGACTAGTCTTTAAATACTGGTTGAATAGTTCATGGTTAGAGTCCACTCTATACCAAGTCTTTACTAGTGTTTGTAGGATAAATTTTTAATTTTGCTTCCCGCAATTTAGCTGGCAAATTGCTAGGCTTATAGAAGAATTTCAGTTGTGGCCTATATATGGATTGATTTCCTTTTCTTCTACCTAATATTAGAATAATGATTTTATTTATATCACGCATCGCAATTTCTTTTCCAAACGCTACATTAGATTCATGAACGTCATGCACTATTCTTTCATCTTGTTTAGAGGTATTGTTAAGAAATTCCACTCTTTAAGAATTTAAAGTCAATCGCTACTTTAGTTAGGCCCTTCACTTGTTAGTTTAAGATTTTGGATTAGAGTCAAATATAACATGATATTCATAACTAATTCTATTTGGGCTCTTTTTTAGTTTAGCGACCTGTCTGTATATTGTCTCTCATTTTAATACACGTATCCACGTGCAGCCCACTCTCAATTTCATCTCTTTTATCCACTCTACATCACGACTCCATCTTAGTCTACATATCCCCGTGCAAGCGCACGCTTAGGTCTATGTATCTACGTGCGATCCATATTCGTCTCTCTTATCCCGTTTGCATGAGAGCTAGAGTGTTATTTTAAAAATTATCTTCCATATTACTTTCCTGAAGCTTGAGCCAGTATACATTAATGGAGAGATACTCAAGAGGTTCCAACTTATTTTAATTTATAAGCTTTTCTGGTTTTTCATAAAGAAATGTTTGTTCATCATGTTTAAGTTTCAATACAATAGTCCTTAGATATGTTTGATGCACCTTTCTGATACCATGTAATCACTCTAAAAGAAATATAATCAAAGTAATGTAATGTTCTGTCAAGCAAGAAGGGAACCAGGAGAGAAAATAATAAACAGAAACCAAAAAGGTGGAGAGGAAAGGGAAGAATAGTTGCAAAACTTGAATAAGAATATGAATGTGTGGAGAAAAAAAGTACCATATAATTAAAAGATTCAAATCAAAGTAACATATTATTGAAAATTTGCTAAGCACCTAATATTATACTAAAAGGAAAAAAACACCATAATCAGCTACTATATCTTGTTATGTTACTAAAATGTGTAAGTTACCTTAAAGACACTGATACAAACAGCCCTCCATTTCAAAGACAGTAGACATGATGTCCCCTCCTTTATTGTTCTGTTGATTGGGACCAAATGTTGTAGATATTTAGAGCTAAAGAAAAGTTTTCTAGTGTTTTACAAAGAGGTGTTAGTATTTAGTTGCAGTTGAGAAGATTGATTGAATAGTCTTTGCATTTGCATAGTCCTGCTAGGGATCAAGTGTTGAGTAACATCAATTTTTGCTCTTCACCTTACCTTTAATGGTTGTTTGATTCTATTGTGGAATTTCTATAAGGGCTTGTTTCCAACAATGAATGTTTTTCTATAGAAGAACCATATATGATAAACCAGAAATGTCACTCGGTGTGAGTAAAGGTATGTCTGATTAGTTGTTTTACTTACACCTCATTCAGGCCTTGTTTGGTATGTCTACATACCCTCTACTTGTAATGTTTATAGACATTTTTTTCAGAAAAAAAAACGTTTGGCAAAACAGCTTTTGGGTTGAATG
>JAYMSZ010002345.1:0-12189 GCA_036897665.1 Pelargonium citronellum
GTTGCTATTTCTGACATTGATTTTTCCTTCCCTGTGGATCGACAACCTTATTTTTATCACTATTTGAACCACGTCAATACTGAATTTTTCATTTCCAACAGTAGTCATTTCCTTTTTATAATGATTTGTCCTTACCTTGAGGTCATGCCATTGCTATCTAAAATCAAACATTAATACCCAGACACACATCAAGAAATTGGAAGCATGCATTTCTTCAGATTTTATTTTCCCATAATTTAAATGAACACAAAATATAGATGAGAAGCTAGCTAGCTCGAAAATGATCATATGAACAACACAAGAGCGCTGAAATCAAATCAAACAATTTTCAATTGAAGATCGGGATGACCAGCCCTCACTTTATGCCTTTCGAAGAGATCTCGAAGTCCCTCAATAAATTGGCTATGTACTTCAATAATCTGCAAATCATACAAAAGTAAACATATAAACAACACAATAAGAAACACTAGTCCATTAGTTGTTACTTGTTAGTTCTACAAATTTATCATAATAACCAGCCCGACAGAATAATCTGCAAATTTTATAGAAGTAAACACAAACAAGACGGTAGGAAAAACTAGTCCATTAGTCGTTGGTTCTACAAGTTCATCATAAACAGTTAATAACCTGCCGGACAGCTTAAGAGTTTGCTGTACCCTAAGAATTCTCTTGCAAACACTAACTAAAATTTTCATTGAATTCATAATGTTCTACTTTTGAAGTGGATAAATGTAACAGGTATATAATATAGAGCTAACATTTGAAGAGCAACATACCTCTTCCATAGTGGGGTGTGGATTTTTCTTGAGCTCAATAGGTGTACCTACTACCACATGCATTGGACGTCGAAAGGGTAGAGGAGATCTGAGAAAGGAGAAATCAGGATGAAAATAACAAACAGTACGAGAATATTGCATTTGCTTATTATCCTTGTAATAGTGTGAAAATTTTAAGGTTTGAAGTGAAACAACACTGCGGATTGACATGCTAATATCAGTAGCTACACATAAAGAACTAGTACTCCACATATAAGTGAAACAAGCCTGATAACCCAGTTCCATATACTGTAGAACCCAGAAGAGTAATTCATGTATATTGTTAAAGAGAACACACACACACACATATACAATGGATGATCTAAAGTAGGAAGGGAACCATAAGCAATCACTTAAATCACTCCCTAATTAATACATTCCTATTACATAACTTTTTTACTCTGTATCACTTCCCCTCAAACTAGAACCTAGACGTTGATCATTCCCAACTTGTTACAAAGATAGTCAACCCGAATCTCATTTAAATCCTTCTTAAAAAGATCTCCTAATTGTCCATCAGTTCTTCACATATCCATTAGAGAGTCTCATTTAGAGACTTCGTAAAAAGATCGCCTAATTGTCCTTCGGTTCTTCACGTATCCATCAGAGATTAAATTTTGATGTATCTTATCACAAACAAAATGACAATCAATTTCAGTATCTTTAGTTTGTTCATAAAACACAGAATTTGAAGCAATATGAAGAGCAACTTCAGTCACGAACTGATAGATACACATTTTTTCACATACAGACTGGGCACTTTGTTTCTTACTTTTTTCACGAGACTAAATTTCCTCCTGCGAAAACACAGTAACCTATAGTGGATTTTTTTTAATCAATCTTGGATCCTATATATCCAATCCGCATATGAAAATCACTCCATATGGGAGTGACCATGATTTTTACGTAATACACCTCCCATCCTCCCGTCTCCGCTAGTATATTGAGCATATACTTTCTCTGTGATAAGAGAACACCTTTTCTGTTCCTTGTCATTCCAACTCCCGAAAGTACTTCAATCCCCCCAAATCTTTTTGTATGGAACTGACTATAGAAGAAGAATTTTAAAATGAAATTCCCAAAGAGTCACTCCCCATAATAACAATATCATAGCGAGGCTGGAAGAAAGAGGAAATAATGGAATATGTTTGAACATGAGGAATGACATCACGAACAAAACATGTAATACCAAAAATTCGAGATTCAATCATAAACAAGGGTTTTCTACAAAAAAACATAATCTTATAAGGGATCTAACCATGAAGAACCAAAGATGGCATACGGTTAATTATAAAACAAGTTATCGAAAATGGATCAGCCCAAAAACATTTAGGGACATGCGTTTGAAAAAAAAGTGCTACAGTTGTCTCAAGAAGGTGCATGTTTTTTTATTTCAACAACACTATTTTGAGACATTGGGTCCACACATAAAGATTGATGAAGAATGTCATTATGATTCATAGAAGTCTGATATGAATAAGTAAAAAATTATATGCTTCACAAAAATATGCATTGAAGTATTGAATTGGGTCTTAATTTGAGCACAAAAAGCAATACAATGATCTAAGCAGATTTCGTGAGTAAATCAACGAAAGAATGAAATGGGAAGCAACTTGGATAGTGACAAGATTTTGTGGGCAGGCTGGCGGTTCAAACAGTCGCTCTACAGGGATGACTCGAGGCTGCTGCTCTCTTGAGCAGAAGCTACTCTGCTCTTCTTGGTAAAATCAAGAATGGTTGCTCAAGTGGGCAACCAGAAAACCCTAGAAACGATGCTTTGATACCCTCAAAGGAATAATTCGTATATATTATTGAAGAGAATACACACACATAGCATAAAATTCTTAAGGTAAAAGCTTATAACTGCGTCAAAGACTCAAAATACTTAACCTAGCTGTATAAAATGGAGGATCTAAAGTAGGAATAAAATCATAAGGAAAACCTTAAATCACTCCCTAATTGATACATTCTTATCCTAATTGATCTATTACTATTTATACAACTCTCTTATTTTGTAACACGAGCCAACAAAAGTGCTATAGTGCTTGAACGCGAAAATATAGTGATTCTACTCTATACAACAACATTTTTGCATCTTACGTGAATTAACCAATACTACCCTAGATTACTTTGAAATCTAAGAGTGGCCCAAGAGTAAATGATTAAATAATTCAACTAATAATGATCCCTTCAAAAACTGCATGTGAATCAGGATTGCCAAGAAAGATAGGCCATCTTCCATCATATCAAAATAATATGTAAACAAATAAGAAATAACTTTATATACCCAAAAATTCCCCAGAAGATAATAGGGGCGAACTTGATAGCTCTAGAAAATTGCAGAAATAGCCTCCCACCAGGTTTCCACCAGTTATATACATGTCCCTGAAGCATGATTGAGAAGAAAAAAAAAACAGGAATAAATTGAATGCTCACGGTGAGAGAAAAAAATTCAAACTGCTTCACTGGCAGTAATTAATAATTAAGAGCCTTAACCAACAAGATCGATGAATAAGAAACAAACATAATGACAATAGTAACCACAGTGCATGTATAATTGCTTGGCGCATCAAGTATACAACTCAAACAACATGGGAAATCAGGTGTTGGAAGGAGGGAGGGACTGGATGCAATACCTGACCGAAGCAGAAAACTGGAACCAGGGGTCGGCCTGTTTCGATGGCTATGCGAACAAATCCTCTTCTTGACTTAAGGAAAGCAGTCTACAAGGTAAGTGAACAATCATTGGTTTGCCAAAGAAATTGCTCAAAATAAGAATAGGCACAGTCCTCCTAACATATATACCTACATGAGAGAGAGTGTTTATAGAAATAAAAAGTACAAAACAATTTTATACGAGACAGGAGAATCATTAAATGGTATGAAATAAACATCAGATAAGGATGTACTGTCATTTCATATGCTATCAAAAGATTCTTACATGTTTCGATCCCAACCTTTTGAAGACGCAGACCTTAAGGATCATTATGTTCATGAAATTGTACTATTAAAACTGCTATCCTACACTATATGGAAAGGAAATAACACACGAAGAGATACAGCATAAAGAATAGTTAAATAGTTAAACCTCAGAACCACGCTCCATTAGATAAGTCTCTTGCACTCCACCTGGCACTATGACACAACTATAACCAGCTTCCAAAAGAGAGATGAAATTTTTCTTTGTAGCTGATGAAAGACCCAGCCATGTCCATATATGCCGTAAAAATGGTGTGTAGAACACCTGTTTAATAACCCACCAAATGATGAGAGCAAGAAAATTTAGTTGTATAAAAATGAGTAAGAAAATTATACAAACTGTTTCAGGTAAGAATTCTTACAGCGCTACTTGCAAGGACCTTTATTTTCGGGATAGGCATGAAACCAGTCAAGTCAGCAAGAGCAACAACACCAATTGGCAAAACTGAATGTGGCTCATAACCAAAAACTGCATGATTCACAGACTAAGGTTACTGATTGATCAAAACAATGGAAAGAAGTAACTGACAAACTAAAATAGTTAAAAATGCTACTTCAAACATGATAGCTTTAAGATATCACTATTAACTTCTTTAATTTCAAAATCGACTAACAAAACTACACAAATACTGTACAAACAATTATGGGAACAACTCATCGCATAACTACTAAAGAAATCCGACAGTAGAGGATAAAAAATGGATCATCTTTTGAACATAATACTCTTCCAATCTTGCATAATTTTTGAAACCCCTAAAGCTAAACCAAACCAAAACCATCATACCAAAAATCAGGGCACTGACATCAAAACCCAGACAAAATTTACAGTTGTCGTGGCCAAAGAATTCGCGCCTGTGACATAATAGACATTACTATAAGCAATAAGTACAAAGGTTACAGAGGATACCACCAGGGTGGCGCTTCCAAAAGAACCTTTCACCCAAAAATTCTATTCAATTCACTAACATAGATTTCAAAAATTCTTGTATGTAATCAACATCTCTAGAATATTGAACCCTTTATTCTTATCTTCTTTCATTTTGGGTACACTAAAAACTCAAGACTCTGTTTTTATTATAGCTAAAAATTGCATTACTGCATAAAAAGATTTCTCGGAAAACTTAAGCTAGCCAGAAAAGGAACTAACAATACACGTACAAACAACGTGAGCAACATTTCAGAACTCTAGAGAGAGAGAGCTCATATGTAAGCAAAATCCACTGGCACAAGATTGATGCAAGCAAAGTTCTTTCATTCATTTAAACAAATCATCAAAAATATAAATAAAAAATAGCAAAGAAAAAGGACAGTTGGAAACCATAAGCACAATTGGGATCAAAAGCTCCTATATCCTCCACTTGTAGAGTGACTGGAAAATAACTGCAAGCATGCTTACATATGTACCTGAAGAAGAAAAAAAACAATTCTCACAAAAAACATTTTAAAAAAAATCAATTCGATACAATATGACAGAAAAACAAAAATAGAGACGAAACTGATTTCAATCCTCACAACCGCGGTAATCAGACCATACAATTTGTTTTTCATTTATACAGTTCACTTAGTTCGATGTTTCAAGCACTTTTATGGACATTTGGAATGAAGTTGAGATTCTAAGTCCAAAGCCATTATAGTGACCACAAAGTCATCATCTAAACATGAAAAATGAGAATTTTGTCATTCTCGTGACCAAAAAGTTATAATCCAAACCCAAAGAGTAACAATCTCATTCTGATTTCTATTACTGAACAAAAATTATAATACAAACACTATCTTAGTATGGTGCTCATAGATTTTATGCTGTAATCAAGCTTCATGGTGATTATTTCTTGGTAAACTATTGAACTTAATACAGTGCGCATAAACTGACACGTGATAAACACCATACACAACAACAACAGGTCCAAGTCCAATGCTCAAAAAACAGTACCTAGCGAGTCTTCGCCCAAATCTGCTATTCTCATCAATCGGAATCACCATAAACACAAGTAGCAATCCAAGCACCCTGAAACACGCACACGAACAAAAAAAAAATCAAAATCAAATGATTCACAGCAGAGAGCTTAATTTTCTGAAGAACAAGAGAGAGCACGAACAGGAAGGACTTGGAGAGAGGGAGGAAGAGGAGCGAGAAGAGAACGATAGCGGCATTGAAATGAATAGCTCCGAGCCATATCCCGATCGCGACAAGCGTGTGCGCTATATTGGATTGGAACTCTTTTCTCCCGTGGAACACTCTCTCCTCCGGCCGCCGCGACGGCCGCTCTCCGGCGGCGGAGTCGTCGAGGACCTCGAAGTTTCCGGTAGCGTCTGGATCTTCGAGGACCATCTTTTATTTTCTCGTGTTTTCTGTTTGGTTCTCAGGAAAATGAAATGATTTGTGTGTGGTGGTGGCTTCAACTTAAACGCACCTTGTTGAGTGTTGACAACTATAACGAGTTACAGACGACAACAACTTTGGAAGTTACAATTTAAGAGTGACGACTTCAAATAAATACACTATTTTTTCAGACTGTATTCAAATAATTAAATTTTATTTTTAAATTTGTCGGGCAGGTTACACGAGTTCGTTAAATCGAACGGGCTCGACATAAAATCGATTTGTTTATTAACCTAGTTGAATTAGCTGACGTAAATTCGATCAAGTTTAACCTAAAACTATCAAAATTCGTGTCGTGGTGACTCGTGTTACAATCATGATCCAAACCGTGAGATTTTGATCCCTAAGTTATTCTCTTCTGATGAAACATTTTCCTTTGCTAGCCCTAATACTAGGTAGAGTGATTAAAGGAACTTTTTATTTTCTTATTGTAATTTGTTCCTTTTTCTTAATAAAAATTGGAAATGATGTGAATGAATCTAAACTTTATGGGTCTTTTTTTTTTTTTTTTGAAGCACTTTATGGGTCTTTCTAGTAACATGTTCAAAATGATGAACTTTTGTAGTAATAATTATATTCAACTACAGCTCAGTGCCACCCACAGGCCTAAACCAACCTTCCCAAAATCTTATTAGGAAGTTTCATTGCATGTCTTAGAATGTTCCTTAAATGTTAAGAATTGAAGGGACATTGATAGGGGTAGTAGTGGCAATTCGGAGATCGGTTGGGCTCATGTCGGAATTTTTAGGGTTCGGATTGTAAATGCCCAGTCGGAGTCCAACCCGAAATTAGTTTAAATTTGTGTCTTCCGAGTTGTCGGCTGGATCAAATTCAAGTGCAAAATGTATGAGATTATCCAACTCGTAATTTTCTAACGAGCACTCAATCCACTTTCTCCGCCAATTAATTGGACGTTTGGTGCTAGTTCCTCTATTGCTTTGCCAAACAATCAATCGTAATTTTAACTTGAAGATTGATATATAACACACGAACACAGATAAAATGTATAACAAATTTATTAGACCGATATAATGTTATTTCATGAAATGTCACATTCATCTTTTCTTAACTGTCTCAGTTCATATAAATTTGTAATAATATAGTAAATACATAATTTTGATATTCAAATGAGCAATGAGTGTTATATACAACCACAATACCTGCAATTTGTTACTATGACTAATGACATATTAAATATAGGGTCAACATATTCTCACCTAAAATATGTTCTTGTAAAGACATCATATTAAATTCTAACATATCTATGTGAATGTGATGTGATAAGAAGAAACTTTATTGTTTAATGCAAGAGGTTGGGAGATGGGGTAGGTTTTGGTTGATGACTTGATGCATCATCCAAGTATTCAATACATCATTCATGTCCATTCCTAAAATCATGGCAAGATTGTTAAAGCCATGTCAATACCCTTTATCATTGTACTTCATGTCAAGACCAAATATTTTGTGCATGAATTAATACTTTATCCCTAACAATTTATATTTGCAAACAATTAAAACTCGACTAATGGTTTAATTTTGTGCGGTGAGTCGGATCGCATAAAATAGATCCAATTAATTGGGTCACGATTTGTAATACGACATAAATTAAAGTAAATTATAGTTCAACGTAATTGAGTAAGTGTCAATTAGAGACAGATCCACTAATATAAATTTTTCTTTTAAATTATACTTTCTACTTAAAAAATACATGTTTATCGTTACTGATGCTTGTATTTGTCTCCACTAAAATTCTAAAAATTTCCAATATGCCGCCATGAGATTAGGGAATTCTCATAACCATGTTAATAAATACTATAAATATTTGAGTTTTTCCAAATTATTATATTTGTGTTTTTGTTTCGAAATGAATCTCTATTCAACCGCCATTAAATTAATATATGTGACAAGTAACATAAGTTGTTTAACAATAGAGTTGCATTTGTGTTAAACATGTTTTATTAAAAGAATCGTCTAACCCGTTTAAAGATAAGATTGTAAATTTTTAAACATATGTGTAAAAAGTGACATATATAAATTAAATGAATCAAGTATGTTGGATTATGTCGGGTTAATACAACTCGTTCATTTAAACGTCTATGGGGTGTCATTTCAGCTCGGTCATAATTTAATCGTGTAATTCAATCGTTTAATAATCGGGGCACTCATTTAAAAAAAAAATACTTAACACGACAGTGAACACTATCAATCTAATACAACAATGAGGTAGCTCCTATTTATTACACACCAATAATTAATTTTAACACGACCGTGAACACTATCAATCTAATTCAACAATGAGGTAGCTCCTATTTATTACATATCAATAATTAATTTAATTATTGTTTTCTAATAATTGATTAATTGAATCAATACATGTACTATGTATCAATTATTTCATGCCAATGATGCATAAAACATTGTCCATAATTCAATATTTATTAATAATTCAATATTGGCATTTTTTTATGGGGGTAATTACTGATGGACTTCATGTACTTAACATGTTTTTCAACTAGCACCCTTAAAGTTTATTGGTGAACTTTGGTATACCCTGTACTTTCAAAACGTTGCACCGTCATTAACTCTGTTAGTTTGACATGAAAAAGACTATTTTACCCCTATTTTGTCATTAAATTTTCAATTGATGTCATTACTTTTCAATGAGCCAAAGTGTCAAACACATATTATTTTGTGTTATGTGTTTCAATGACCTCAAAAAACATAAATTAGTATTTGAGTAGAATAAAATATCTATATATCCAATATGAGCAATCCAAGGTCACTAAGTATTGCAATTTGCAATGAACATCTCAAACAAAAATCAAAATCCAAAAATATGATTGATTTTTTTTTCAAAATAGAAACCCGTAAGCATATTAATTTTAAAAGCTAAATAGTAGTAAAAGAAAATGAACAAAAATTAGAGCATATAAGAGTTGTATTCAAATATACCAAAAGTTTGAGTTTAAATTTAATTTTTGTTATTAAGTTTAGAGTTTGGATTTGATTTTGGACATATATATAATTGGATATTTGATTTTTTTTCTTCTGGAAATTCAGATTCCGGCGACCGAAATCTTCAAAGCATGAATTTTTCGATGCCACATTTTGAAACCACATGGTATGCCAAAGTTCACACTTAAAAGTTCAAGGGTGCCGGATGAAAAAGATGTTAAGTACATGGGGTTCATCAGTAATTACCCCTACATTTAATTTTTGTTATTAAGTTTAGAGTAAGAGTTAGAGTTTGGTTTGATTTGATTTTGGAAAAATAATTGGATATTTGATTTTTTTTTTTTGGAAAATCTATATTCCGGCGACCGAAATCTAAATTTTTCAGATTTTTCTTTAAAAAAATATGATTAAACCTCCCAAAAACTCACTTTTGGCACATCTCTTCTCTTTTCCTTATTCATCAAAATGCATGTTAAATCATTCACGTTTAAAGATTCAAAGACTATAAAATGAGGGATGATGTTCTCGATGGTTTGAAATTTGAGCGGTGGAGATGGAGCTTTTGTGTTGGTGGAGATGGAGACACATGAAAATTTGGAGAAGTGGCAATGGTGGTGGGTTTAGAAGAGGAAGGGATGATGTTGGCAATGGTGGTGGTGGTGGTCCAGTGGTAGGTGATGTGAGGAGGAAGAAGAAGATGTTAATGGAGGTAAGGGCATTTTTGCCATTTTACAATTAAAGACATTATGTGCAACGCACATGATAACAGTTTTGCCCATTTTCCGTTCAAAAGGGCTTACGGTGCAACGTTTTGAAAGTACATGGTATACCAAAGTTCACCAATAAACCTTAGGGGTGCTAGTTGAAAAACATGTTAAGCATAGGAGGTCTATCAGTAATTACCCCTTGATAATTTGATATACCATACCTAAGTAGGATGTTAACGTTGGTTGAACCGATAGATATCAGAACCGAGAACTTATGGGCAAGACACAAGTCTAATTTAGACATTAAATTTCAATAATGAGGACAGTATGTATTGAAGCAGTATACTGCAATTGTGTGTAAACGAATCATAGCCCAATCAATAATTAGTTGTTCAAGCACAAGATCAATATCCAGTAACCAACAGAGGAAATTGCTAGATAGCATTAGCACCACACGTATATAATGGTTTTGATCAATTCAAACAGTTTGGAAAACATACATGACACCAAAATGGTAGGAGGTACATCCACCTTTTTCATATGATTTACTCGCTCAAATGCATATATAGCAGAGGAACGCTCGTGCACTAGGCTGTTTTCCTGTATTGTATGTTATAGACAGTATACATAGTCCAATCCAAACACAAAGATTATCCACACTGCATAGTATATATAAGTGTACGCACACAGAGCTGGAGAGAAGAGAGGGATGAAATCCCATGAAGCAGCGTATACATAGAGCTGACTTATGAGATGGAGAAGAGGTTATCTTCCTATTCTTGTACATGACGACCCATCTTCTCCTTTTGAATCTGATTATCACCCGAATCCATGTTGGTTACTTGTGGATCAAGTTTGTCAACCAAGTGATTAATCTGTAGAAGATGCATGACAGAATCAATAGTTACGGCAAATATTTGCATTCCTGGCCGATTCAACCAAATTCCAGCGTGAATTTTTTTTCGAATCGCTTTCACGAGAGATTTCAGATTCACTATTCAGCATCTCCCACATCACTTGCACGTCCCTGTACTCACATGACCTCACATCATCGTGTAGCTTCACTAGTCCTGTTTATATTATTTTCACAAACAAGAACAGATTCAGTCCTGCAGTACTGAACCTGTTTACAACTTACCCTAAGCAACTATCCATAGGTAAAATTTGGAAAAATAACAAAACCTTAATTGAAACATAATGACAAAACATGAGAAATGTTCTGAAACCAAATTTAAAATATGCCAACCTACAAGACCATCCAGAGATAACTGACATGATTAGCTATGATAAGATCTCATTAACCTAAAGGTCTCATGGTCTTTCTTACTAGGAAGGGGTAAAAGGTCTCACATTTTCAAAATCCTTATATGGATGAGGACCTCTTCTAGACCTAGGCCATGTACAGGTCTGGACCCTAGTGATAAAAATTTGTAGTTGCAAATGACATTAAGAAAAATTAGTCTAATTTTCCGGCAAGTGCAAAGATTTAGGACATAAATTGAGTACACCAATTTGTTGACGTGAAAGATCAAAAAAGTAAAATCTGATTGTTATGAACTCAATTTGTGTTCCATGAATGGGATGTTCTTGTAAAATAATGGCTAACAATGCACATAGCTAACTGCACAAGACAATTTTTCACCATTTCACATCTGTGATCGTGACTAATTGCCACCTATAATCATACAAGTGCTAGTGCACTTACACTTAGGTTAATAAATCGTAAGGTCATTGAACTCTTCAACATGATTCATCAATTGATGCAGCGATTCACAAACATATGCACAGATCTAGAACATTTGATATGTGCAGGGATGAAGAATCCAAGGTCATACAAGATAGTGACATCAATTCCTTGATCTCCTATTTGATTCAATGCATGGACAAGGGAGAAGATCATACCAGATTTACGCATCCTGTAACGTCTGGCGAGACTGTTGAAAACTCTCCGCATGGGCCCGGTACTCTTTTTCCACCATTTCTTTTCAAAACAAGAGACGTCGTTACACTTGTCCAGCGCCAGCTTCCAAGCCTCTCAGAGGGACAATTGATAAGTAATATACTCTGTGTTTTCTGTTTTCTCCAGGCGATGAGAGGGCTAGCTACGCATTCAAAAACTCACCAAATTAACTCAAAAACACACCAAAAAAGTGTTGTACAAAACGAAATTGGAACAAAATTAGAAAACAGCGAAACAACAACTCACTTTTTTCTGTGGCGAGCTCTTTTGAGTTTTGTCTCTCTTTCTCTCTCCTTTCTGTAGAAGAACTGCGCGCCTGCCTGGAGAGAGAGCTACAGAGCCAACTTTTTCTCAATTAATCGTGCTCCAGCTGCCCTTCCCGGTCGATCGCCG
>JAYMSZ010002346.1:0-12188 GCA_036897665.1 Pelargonium citronellum
ATCTGTTTGTTAGTCAAATGTTATGGTTTGTGTTGGATTTATGTTGGTTGAACAAATTATGAGTTTGAGTTGGATTTGTGTTGATTTTTTGTTGGATTTGTGTTGAGTTTGTCTTAAATTTGTGTTGGGTTTGTGTTGGTTGAACAAAAAATATGTAAATTTTATGGTGAAACTTTGAATTTTTCGGCGAACATTCATTAATTTGTTCTTGACCAAAGAAGAAGAAGAAGAAGAAGAAGAAGGGTAAAATTGTCATTTCAATTTTTTTGAAGTCATGTGCGCATCACATAATGAAAGATAGTGTTTTTCTGTCAATTTACGTCAATTTGGATGGATGGAATCAAAATTTGGTAGTTGAGAGTAGTCAAAAGTTTACAAAAAAAAAATAGAGTAGTCTGTTACAAAAAGTGTCAATTACAGGGTAGTTTTCAGCAATTATCTTTTTTTTTTTCATACAACACAATTATTTATTTTATTTATTTGTTTGATTATTAACAAAATGAATTGTTCAAAATAAATGAAAATATTTTGAACAATTAAACTAATCTACTCATTTTTCTTACAATTTCTTACATATTTGCTTCCTAAATACACTTGTCTCTTGACTGAATTATTAGATTGGTAAATTTATAGTGAGGTAAATTTGGAGGATTCCTTTGAGCCGATCTCCACTGGAAGATCCGGAAAGTCTTTTATTTCCAGCCAACCACCTTTCAGAATTTGAGCCAATTATTAATACCACTACCAGAGAGCCTTAGGGTCTGTTTAGTTTTAGAAAACAATTTTCATTTTCTGTTTTTAATTTTCGGTTTCAGCTTTCTGTTTTTTATGGATAACTTGGAGAATTTAGAAAATCTGTTTAGTCGTAACATTTTTTAATTTTATTTTTTAGTCTAAATTAGAAATATGTAAGGTACAATTAGCTTTAAATTGGTAAATAAAAATATTTATGCATAATATATACTAGACATAAAAAAAGTAAAAAATGTGTTTTCTATTTGGAAAACTAAAATTAAAAAAAATAGTTTTTCATTTTTAAGGCATGTTGGAGTGTTGGACTAAGTGTTTAAGCGTTTTGGATTTTTTTTGAGGTATTGGGTTCGAACCTTCTTGCCAACGCTATAGGGTGAGATATTTGAGTTAAAAAAATAGAGTTACTCCATCCATATTATGTAGATCAACTGATAAAATTGCGGGGAGAATCCCAATTGCAAACTGTTTTTGCCGTCGTTGTTCTTCCGCCTTTGAGGACTGCTCCCATATTTTCTTCGTTTGCCTCAAAGGTTTGGAGTTTGGTCCTTCAATGGTGGGGATGGATCGTCTTCATCTTCCCAGCCTCTGTTTTGGATCTCTTAGTGCGATTGAAGTCATCCAAAATCGGTTTCAATTTGCCATTCAGTCCTTTGGCATCTTTGACTTTCTCGGCAAACCAAGCTTCCTCAACACTAGGGAAGGTTCAACACATGACTTACCTTATTGTTCTGGATAAATTTAAGGAAACTATCGAGCCCAGCTAGTGGCCTCTTTAGAGTTGGATTTCACTTTGCTCTAGTTTCACTCTTCATTTCATGTTATGTTTTCCCTTTTTTCTCGAGTGTTTGTACCTCGATCCCACCATGATCGTTGTCTTATGGAGAATCAAGGGTGGTAATTCTAATGCTAAAAATTTAGTATGATATTGAGTGATGGTTAGGAGAGGGAAGTTACATAATAATGAACCCACAAGTATAAAGATTAAAAGTAATCACTAGGTCTTTGCCAATTCTAGCTCCCATGGGCTTGGTGAATGATCCAAATAATATTGACTGTGGAATATAAATTAATGTGCACGCAGGTTGTTACCATATCATGTTGTGGCAACCTATGAAGAAGATGATGATGGGGCCCAAGCCCAACAACGATGGGATGAACGCATTGAGGCAAAAGTTGCAGAGTTGACATCCACCTTTGAGAAGCAAGTTGATGTATTCAACAAGTTAACTCAAGGTCAAGCTAAAGGAGATTTCCGAGCCGAGGAGAGGCTCATCATTCTACATGATCTCCTTAAAGATGAGAAAGATCTCTATAATGGCATGATCACCAACACCAGTTTCATCACCCCAAAATAATCATACTCAATAAACTCCAAGCATAGCAGTTCAAGTTTGAGTTGTTGTGTTGTTTAATTATATTCAAATTGCCGTTATACAGGTCAAGCCAAAAAGATTGAAAATAAGGAATATTTTTATATCCACAACATTTAAATGGTTGTTTTTTAAGAATATTAAACTAGATATAACATTCTATGCTTCCACCTGCACTAGAATTCAAGTGCTAATTATTATTATTATTATTTAAAATGACGGTGAATTATAATTTTCTTGAAGATGTTGTATGTTCTTTGTTTGCTCATATACAAAGAGCACAACAATGCATATGATTTTTCTTTTACTAGATATGAAATGCATAAAAATAATTGTATTTATGATTTCCAAAACAATAAATCATATTGTTTTGAAGATATGATGTTTTTTTCTTTCTAAAGTACTATTGGAGTCTTAATTTATTGGTCAAACAAGTTTGAAACTAAATGTTAAGCGAATTCGACTTATATTAAAAAATAACTAGTTTGTTTTCCCCTCTTTGCTGGCCGGTAGATTATATTTTCCAAGATGTTTAGTCAAAAGGTTATATGCCTCCTACACTTTTTTATGTCTAATTATTGAATTTATCTTAGAATTGTGTTCATTATTCTCTATTTTATATCTTGTCACTTAGTTTTAAATTTATATGTATTGTGAAATTATTTTTGATACGGTGACTAGAGTAAAACATTGACATGTAAAAATATGAAAACAACGATTAAAATTGAGCTACACAACAGGTGGTAGCTCTCTCCTTTTAACCTAAACCCTACCCCACCCGACATAATAGGATTCGAATCCACGACCTCCTACATAGAGATGTGTGTCTTGACCATTGCGCCACCCCCTAGGGGGTCAAGCAAGTGATTAGCAATGCAATAATAAGCCGAAGAGAAAGAAACAGAGTGAAATGGCAAAGTTATACTTGGCAAAGAGGAATGTCAAGCCTCTGAGGAAGAGATTGTTCCCTGCAAAGATGGAGACCAAGCTCTGCTCAGACTGCCAGGAAGGATTCCCCAAAGTATAAGCCACCCACAATTCTCTCATTTGGATACCAAATTAAAATACCAACGGTCAAAAACTCGATGAATAGATTTGATTTTAACATGATTAGAAGTAGGTAATTAATTACTTGGGCAAATGATGGAATATTGAGATATATGGCACTTGTATGATCAATCATCATAACTCACTGCTCAAGCAGGCCATTACATTTGCACTACTAAAACTGACAGAACATGTTATGTGTATAGAATCCTACTTGGTAGAATTTGGCTGCCAATGAAATTACAATTTCCATTTCCATATATTTTACAATCTGCATGTTCCATGGAAATGCAACACATTACTACTCAAAGCAAGAAAGCAACTGGGTTCTATTAACAAGACTATCATTCACCCAAAGAGTGACACAAGTACACTTGTTATCAGCTAAGTCTCCTTTGTACAACATAATCCATCTGGGCAGTCAAAATTTGGCTTGAAGGAAAAGGTACATTTGTAAAGCCAATGAATTCAATGTCTCTTTAATTTTTACAGCAGAAAAACTTACAGGGCTCTCTTATCCAAAGCAAGTACAAAGCTGATTAGTTGCTGCAAATCTTGGAGCATATTGTTGGGCCTTAGAGGTTGAGCTTTCAACCAAACTTCAAGTTCTTGCCCAAGTTACCACTAACATATTGAAAAATGGAAGGGGATGCAGCCTCAACAAAGTCTAGTCACTCAAAGTCAAAAAGCAGTCGGTTTATGAGCTGGATCGCCCTGGCCACCAGACAGTATGGGGAAACAGAGGCTAGATTAGTGGGATTCATTACTTTGGAGATACTTCTAGTTCAGGAGGCAAGAGGTTCAAAAAGCTCCCTTGAACAGGTGGCTTTTCAGCAGTCGATGTCTCAGATGTTTCTGAAGATTCCGACTCATCATCTACCAATAGTCAAAATACAAAACAAATGAGAAAAACAAAAAATATAACTCATGAGCAATTAGATGTTTAAAATGACTCTAAAACTCACATGCATGCATACATAATCAAATAACAAAGGGAGATAAATGGGGAAAAATATAAAGAGTGTTTGAAGAATACCAAAAAGTGACTTGACTGATGGCCTCTTTGGTTTTGCATTTTTCTTTTTCAACTCGGCTACAAAGAAAAGGGATCGAAATCAGTCAATATATATTGCCAACTAAAAAACAAGCATGTGTATATCAAATCAGGTAAGTAATAATAGATACTCCCTCCGTCCCAAAATAATAGTCCACTTTCCAATTTTTGTAGAGACTAAGGATGAGTGAGTTAGAATTGGTTATTCCTCCTTGCACAACTTTACTCTTCTTGTAAAAAAATCAAAGTATTCTAAATAACTTATCTTAGGGATAATATTGGTAATTCATGCATAACTAACTCCCTAAAAAAGAATGTGGACAATTATTTTGGGAAGGATGGAGTACTAATTTTTCTTATCAAATGATGGATATGACATTGTGTATGCATATTCCCACCCATGCCTATATTTAGTCCTATACACAGAACATATACTCATCTCAGAGACTTGATAATCATCATTGAAAATTTCAAAATTCTTACGTATTGTCAAATGAATGCAACATTCACAAACAATTTCAAGAACAAATTCTTGTAATTACGAGACTATGCAAAAGCGAGAGACATATATAAGAGTGAGAGATTAAATAATAGAAATATACCCATCCCAGGAACTTGATAATCATTGACAATTTCAAAGTTCTTGTACGTGTACCCCATAAAATTGATATCCTTAGAAGAGAGCATCTGCAAGATTAGAGGGGGGATGTGAAAAAGAGAAAACACACTTGCACTCAGAAACTCAAAAATGCCAATTAATATTATATCAGCAATAGTATTGACTATTCAAAAATAATTGTTGCTTCATATATCATTAGTTATGAAAAACTCGCCTAACAGCATACTGGCTACAACAAGTCTTTAATAATGGGATATACTTTGTCACCATTCAGTGAAATTTTAATGACTATAATCCATTTGATCTAGTGAGTAGTCTTAACTTTTCCAGTAAAAACACCAGAAGTAGTCTTTTGCATGTAATGGAATGTCTCATCTACAACAATCAGTACATACATAAAACATAATACTACCTCAACGGATCAACTATGTGAATTTGATGCTAATCTACCCATTTTTTATCAGAATACAACAAATCAAATTATAATTTAATCTACAAAAGGAGGAGCCTAGGCCTGCCATTTTATTAGAGTACTTAAGAATCCACAACAAAAGGAGGGTAAAAGAAGAGGAAGAATCTCAAGTAAACCTACTATGATCAGAGTGATGAAATTTCAAGTCCAAATGTTAACAAATTTTAATTTTTTAATAAATAAAGGTTAGATTAGCGCACACGCCGTGCTTTTGTGAAAACCAATTGTGTCACAGAACAAACAGTTCAATTGTAAGCAAACATATAAAAGAGTATGAAATGTCAAAAGTACAATCTTACAGATTTGCTTGATAGAAACAGATGCTGTTAACATTGGTATGGAGTAGCTTGTTTCTTTTTATGTCTTATAATATTCTTGTGTATGTGCGCATGTGTACTCTTGGTCCAATGCCTGGGCTTCATAACAACAGTATCATTGGCCCTCCAAAGTTTACTGCTAGAACATTTGTTTGTGGTAACAAGGGAAAAAAAAAACTATATATACACTACTTTATGATTCTTCCAAAGTTGTGAAAGGTGCGCCATGGCGCAAGGCGTGGCGCGACGCACGTATGGCACCATATACAATCTGTGGTGAGGCGATTTAGGAAAGGCGCGCCATATGAAGTCTGGTCTGATGTTTAGTTTTTATTTTTTTTATTACAAATTCAAATCCATAATTTAATACTAATAGCTTATAATTGAAGCAATCAGATTTCAAATAAATAAAAAAGAGTTTAATAACAGTGACTTTCTTTATTCCTAAACCTTTTGACCTACCAGATTCTTAAAATTGAATTATGCAATTACAATATACCATTATATATAAACAAACAATCCTAGCAGCAAATGCACCATTGAAAAGCAAAAAAAAAAACAGTAGCCATTATTTATGGTTACTGTACAACATTACTCTACGATATTTAGATATAACATTTCACTTTTCGTTTGAATATGCATAGAATATATATATAATTTTAAGTGTCTATGTGGACCTTATATGATCATATCTTACATTTGACAGTGAGTTAAAATGCAATGGCCAATGGGTATGCGCTGACACTGCACAAATTAACAGGTAACTCAACTCTCTAGAAATATTAGATATTTTTATTCTCACCTTTCTCCATGGGCCACTTTTTGATGATGTTTGAGTCTGATGCTCAGTCTGCAGGTCCAAAACATTGAAAGAGAACTAAAAAAGTGATAAATGACATGGAATGCTATACAGTTCCAATTAATAAGAATTAGAGAAACACACACCTCTTCAAACTTCTCAAAATTTTGAGTATCCAATTCATCATTGACCTCGGGAATATATGCAGCATCCATTTGATAAATTCTCTCCCAGTCAATACCATCAAACCATGGATGAACCTAATAATATACGCAACAGCAAGATAACTCACTTTATTTGCAACTAGCTTTTGGAAGTAATCCAATAATTTAGAACAGGACACACCATACAACACCTTTATCTCATCTGCACCATTTGATCCCAATCTTTGGTTGACGTTACACAAGAGTCCGCTAATAAGATCTTGTGCCTCTGGAGATAACCTTGCTTCTTCAGGAAACTTCAAATGCGTTCTCCAGTTTACTATCTGTGAACAAATAGAAAAAAAAAACATTTTTTTTCTGAGTTGGCTCATTGCTTTGGTGTTGCAACAAAGTCAGCTACTTAGAATCTTTAATTCTTTGTATACATGTTATAGCTTAAAACTTGAAAGACATGTCACAAAAGGCTTTCCAATAATTCTAGCTTAGTTGTAAGAATCTTTGTATGTCTAGAGGCTACAAGCCTGGAAAGTCTAGCATAGGAGGTTTTTAAATTACTCTAGTTTAGATCAACAAAATATCCTGTAACATGCATAGAGGGAAATTTCAGAAAGAAATTATTTGCAATTTAAATTACAACATTTCTGTATTTACCTTCCTACAAGTTGACATAGGATCATCAGAATAGAAAGGTGGATACCCCACAAGCATTTCATACATAATAGCACCAACTGACCACCTGTGGATCAATAACAAGTGTATCACTGTCACAATGATATATGTTACTAAAAAGGACTGGGCCATGTTTCCAAATCTCATCTTGGTGGAGCTGTTCCAGATTATTTCCCATAGCTTTGGAAGGCTCATACCACAGAGATAGTGCCCAGTTTTTTTTTAGGCATGCCCAGGTTGAACCATATCACAGGAAATACTAAAATTGAATAGCTCAACTCAGATTCTAATGTAAAAAGGATTTGGTTTAACAGCTATGTAAAACACAATGGAATAGCTCCCTTTCCATGAGACATCCAAATATTCAACAGAGGAAACTCATACTTACCAGTCACATTCCATCCCATATCCTTTCTTCAACAGAACTTCTGGAGCAATATAATCAGGTGTACCAACAGTGGAATATGCCTGCAATGTCAAAATACAAAAAATATTATGGATAAAAAGACATCAACTCCACCAAACGCTACATTTTTTTAAGATACAATTTGGAGTATAAAAATTAAATTAAGCCTTAAACTATCAACTTAAGATTCTAGTTGAGTTGGTTCTTCACATGGTATCAAAGCCTTGGTGACCTAAAGGTCAAAAGTTTGAGTCCTGCTACCGCCACTCTAATTTAAAAATTAAATTTCAGCACAAGGCAAAAAGAAGACCTGTGCTGCATGGGTGTTTGGGCCCACATGCATAGCGATAATGGGCTTGCCTATGCAAACAGAGAGTGCTCCACCATCACAATTTTCTGAAGGACAACTCAGATCATCATTTGATTGAATCAGAGAATGAGAGATAAGATTTGGAGACACAGACCAAGGAAGGAGAAACATGGGAAATTTTGTCAAGTGCCTGCTTGGCAATGCCAATTATTATTAGCAGACTAGGCATGCTTGATGTTCCATATCTATACAAATCATGCTGTAATACACAGTTCCTAATGGTGGCAAAATCTTGATTTCTCTAATGAGAACTAGATTCTTAAGAAGAAAATGGTATTTTCAGATCTCACCATTTAGTTTTCTGATTCTACATCTTACGAAGGCTTGAGCTCTGAGCATATTAGAGCGGAGGGTTTGACAACATTCAAGAACTACTATTTTTTGGTGATTTTGCTTTGGAACTGATCAGTTTCCAGGTATATTTAGTTCTATAAGGGGGGCTGTATTTGGGTTTCCTCTCCACTGAAGGGTATAGTGGGTGTGTAGGCCTTGTAATATGATGACACTTTGCAGGTCCAGAGTTTACTTCGCTTTTGGTCACTGCTTCATTGAATACAATGAAGTTTTTACAAAAAGAAATCCTTGAGGCAAAGTGAGAAACATAATACTAGGTGTTACTGCTTGCATGATTTAGGGTAAGAAGCTTACAAGCATCCTCCTGTTCCTTTGCCAATGCTGTAATTGCTCTTGTTGTGTGCGCTTTGGAGCTGGAGGGCGATCATCATTTTGTCCAGAACCATTTGGATTGTTTCCAACCGAAAAATCCTCATGTAGAGTACTGCAGTCTAAAGGCTTGCATAGCCCAAAATCTGATAGTCTCAAGTGACCAAATCTATCGAGTAGCAAGTTGTCGGGCTTGATATCCCTGTAAGGTTATTTATACAGAAAGTCAACCAATATTTCAATTTCTGAACCATGTGAAATAACATCACCAGATCAAGATACATTCATCATTAGACCAACAGATGTGTTTTTCTTTTCCTTTTGTGTGGGAACAAACCTATGTATATAATTGTGTCTATGGATAGATTCGATGGCCAGGACTGTTTCTGCGATATAGAATCTGGCTTCATCTTCAGTCAATGTATCCTTTCTCATCAGTAAAGTCATCATATCACCGCCAGGTAGATATTCCATAATAAGATAAAGATATTCATCATCTTGGAAAGAGCAGTACAGTTTAACAATGCAATTGCTGTCAACCTCCGCAAGCAAATTCCTTTCGGCTTTCACATGCTCAACCTAACGATACAAAGAAAGCCAACTAGCGATAAATACAGTGAACAAGAGCTCAATGATGTCATCTGGCAGGCCAGATAAAAGTATACCTGGCCTCTGCGAAGCATCTCTGATTTCTTAAGCTTTTTCATAGCATATACATGGCCAGATGTCCTTTCCCTACAGACCCTAACCTGCCCCAAAAAGACAAAAGTAAATTTATTATAAACTTTAAACAAAAATAGCAAATTGAAATAAATTCCAAGAAAAAAGTGTTTATTTCTTGCAGAACCAGATAATTTTAAGTAAGTCCTGTTATAATTGACTAGTTCCTTTCCTACAAATGCTTAGGTAGTAATCTCCAGTTAAATGAGATGAATTAACAAACCACAATTTTATATCATCTACAAGACATGCATACAAGTCTGAACCGTAAAAATGAGTTTGAGAACCAGAAATGCAAACATAATCATTAAAATCATTTTTAGTCCAGGCCCCCTTTCCCCATGATATTGTGCAGATGCATGAAGTGCACCTCTCAGTGTATGAGGAAGCAAACCATGAACAGTCACATGCTCTCCAGTCAGTGTGACTAATTTTTTATCAATATCTGGATGAGATCCAGCAAGTATTGATCATTACCAAACACCTCATCAACTACAATTGAGAGCATAGGAGGACAAGGGCTAAAACTTTAGTTCAATGGATGTAAGACTTTGATGGGGACAAAAATTGCTGCTCGTGGCAATAATACTAATATGCATTATTCACTCTATCACCTCATGTTAATGCACATAAATGTCACATGCTATAAGAGCATCTTCCTGGCTACCTTTGAAACTCAGGAACAATTGACTCTACAAAACATAATCATGTTATATCTGATGTGAGAGTAAAAATCCAATAGTAAGCAAGAAATTTTCAGGAACTTCCAAGAAAATGCTAGAACAATTCAAGGCATCCAGCATATGATCTAAAACAAACAAATATTGAAAGGATAGCCACAATGTAGATATCGGCAACGACATACAAATGACAGAAAGAAAACAGGGAAAAAATCTGAAAGAAGAGATCAAAACATATTAAGAAATGCATACCTCACCAAATGCACCCTTGCCAATCATTGTCAATAACTCAAAATCATCAGCACCCATCTTATGCCTCTGAAGGCGCATGTACTCAGTTTCCTTTTTCTCCAAGTACTTGAGAAGGTTATTTTGATCTTCCTCGGAGACATCGGCATCCGCCAACTTCTTCTCCAACATATTCCGCCTGTTTTGAAGGAAAGTATACTTAAAAATACTATTACAGTCAACTGCAACCTATTAAACTATTCTATCAAGGACATAAGAAAAATAGTACTGCATCTACCAGTTACTAACTACATGGTCAGATCAACTTATCCAACCACTAAAGCTTAAAGCTTCTAGTTGTGCCTAAAATCCAACCACTTCACTCTGAATAATGGAAGTACACATCACGGAGTAGTTCCTCATATCACATATGAATGGGAAAGCAAAAATTTAATGAGTTCACTTACCTGAACATGGATTTTCAAACTTTTTTATTGGCACTAGGAGCATTTTATTAAACGAATTTTTTTCCCAATGCATCCACTTCTCATCAAGCTTAACTAAAAGTAGATCAAATTCATACATGTAACGAGAACCCTTGACGAGAAGGGTGCTTTGGCTTGATTTGTTAACAGCCCTAATACACGTACAGTTGACCATTCATAGAGCTGATACATTATTATTCTCTATCTATGAACACATTCATTTGGAAATCTAAAGTTCATCAACATCTACATTTCTAGATTACCAAGTAAGGAACCTATGTAAAAAAAATTAGAGCTAAGCATCGCATATAATAATTGAAGTTGTATGATTATGATAATTTGAACACAACATCAAAAACTGCCTAATAAGCATAAATGCATGAAAACTATGAACAAAACACCAAGAAACATCACATTACCGCTCTTTCCTTTCTTGCAGGATCTTCATTTGCTCCTTGTAATGATTCTCAATGTACTGCTTCGCCGCAGCAACCTTCTGCTTGGTGACATTGGAAAGCTCCTCCTCAGTTTGACTACTCGTCTGACTCCCATCATCTTTCTCGGAATCTCCTCCCTCGTACGGCTCCTTCTTCTTCACGGTCCTATACTTGTCCCTCGGTTGCAGCTTCTGAAACCAGCTCCTCGCCGAATCCATTCTCTCTCAACAGCCACTACTCCAACCACCAAATCATCGTCCTCCTAACACAAAATCACCAAATCCACTCTTCTTCACAACCTCGCAAACCTGCATTGACAAAATCAACGCCACGCATCACGATCCAAACGATATTCACAACAAAAACACCAGAAACAGCGATAATCGAACAGAAAATCGCACAAAACCTCTGAAAATTTAAGGAAAAGGTAAAACAACGCAACGGAACCCTAGAAAAGGAGAATCGGTGAATGGAACTAGCTGTTTGGGGTGAGAAAGAGAGAGAAACAGAGAAAAAGGAAATGGAGAGAGCTGAGAATTCGGATTACCTCGAAAATCGGAGTGAGAGAGAGTGAGAGATTGTGTGATCCGGCGCAGAGAGAAGTGCGCTGGTTCGATGATGTAGCGGAAAATGCGGAGAGAAATGATCTGAGCTATCTTCTTCTTCTTTTGGAGAAGAAACTGCAACGACCTTCGGTCGATGTTCGCGCGATTCTCTATAGTTTGTTTGTTTTTATGTACGTTCTCGTCTCTGTATTTCGAATTTATTTATTTATTTTTATATAAAGTCTAAGCCAAGAGAAAAAAAAAAATAAAAAATAGATCGGGTCTCAAAAATTCACTTATGAACTGCACATGGGTAGATTTGAATTAATTAATACTCTCTCCGTCCCACAAATTCAGTATTAATTAGCTGAAAGTCTCAGCCAAGCGACA
>JAYMSZ010002347.1:0-12187 GCA_036897665.1 Pelargonium citronellum
ATTACACGTACCTGCCTTATACTTGACACATTTTGCACCTGGATACCCTAAACTATTTTTCGTTACTTGTGACTACCCTGAACTTTCTAGAGTTCAATTTTTACAGCAATTTAGAAAGTAAAACTCAACCCAAAATTCAAACCTTAGCAAAATCTTTACTCACAAGTCTAACTTCAATCAAACAAGAACCTTAACTCGACGATTTTCAGTAGCAAAATTCTAAATCACAAGCCTAAAAATTGACTCTGAAAAGTTCATAGTAGGTATGTATAACAAAAGGGTACTAGGTAAAAAATGTGTCAACTATAGGGATAGACACGTGTAATTTCCTCTAACAAAAATCATGACTATCCATATTTTTCAAAAAGAGAGAATGAAAACGAGAAGGTTTAGAACAAATAGGCGCGTGCAATTTACGCGGCTTGACTGAAGGTGGGCTATAACATATTCCTAGTAGTATTATACCTCTGTATATAAAATAGGTATTTAACAGAGCAGTCGTAGATCGGAGAGAAAAAAAACTCTCCGCAGAGAAGAAACAATCGTACGGCTGAGGATCGGAATCGATTCTGCGATGAAGATTTTCGTTAAAACCTTGAAAGGGACACACTTCGACATCGAAGTGAAACCAGAAGACTCGGTTCATCTCCTCAAATTTTTGCTAATTAAAATTTACTTTTTTGAGCAATTTCATCTTTTAGCACTGCTAGGTTTTTTGTGACTGATTCTACGTTTTGGTTGATTTGTTTCACTGGATAGAAATCATAGGATTTAGATTAGGGTTTAACATGCAGCTGTGTAGTAATTATTGTATCTAGATTAGGTTTATTCTTGTGTTTGAATTGGGAAATTATTGAATTTGCTTGATTTTTGAAGTTAATGATTGATTTTAGACCAATTAGTTGAGTATTTGAGTTTAACGATTGGTTGCTGTTCACATTGTGATTGTTTTGTTTGCTAAATTGGTTTAGCTATACTGTGATTGGACAAGCTAGTTTACAGATTAATTGCCTGGTTTGTTGGAAGAATATTGGGGAAGGTTTGGCATATTCTGCAATTCAGTTACAACTTGACTTCAGTATCTGATGTTCCCACTGATGAATGTAGTTGTGTGCGATTACTGATTCTATGTTTTTAGAATTCTGATTAGGGGTTGACTGTTGACATGCTGCTGTGTGGGAATGATTGTTGCTAGATTAGGGTTGTTCTTGTTTTTGAATTGGAAAATCGAAGGTAGACCAATTCATAGAGTATCTGAGTTTGACGATTGAAGTGGTTTTGTGCTTGGGAGATTGATTGGTGTTCACATTGTGATTGCTTTGTGTTTGCTTCGTTTATTGTGTATTAATCATTCTAGCTGGATTAGGGTTATTCTTGTTTTTGAATTGGGAAATAGTTGTATTCACATGCTTTTTTATGGTAAAAATTGAATTTGGACAAATTTTTAGAGTATCTGAGTTTAATGATTAAAGTGGTTTTGTGCTTGTGCAATTGATTGGTGTTCACATTGTGATTGCTTCGTTTGCTTCATTGATTAAGCTCTACTGTAATGGGACAAGTTAGTTCACAGATTAATTGCCTGGTTTGGAGTAATTGCGTGGAAGGTTTGGAAAATTCTGCTATTCAGTTACAATGTTTCCGAATGTAGTTGTGTTCAACAATTGATTTTCAAATTTGACAGTATTTTGATTTCGGAGCTTCTTTTAATTGCAGTAAATTTGAAATTATAACAGTGCACATGTAGGACCATAATACCTTGGATCTTCTTATCTTCAATATGCTGAGCATTTGAGAGTGAACTTTTTTGTCACGATAGTAGAGGAAGTGTGTTGGTATTTGTGGGTTTGTTCCAATATCAGTTGTCTCTTTTATGTTGCACTACCTATTATTTCACTGTTTGTTGAGTTTTAATTAAAATTTATATTTGATGCTAGTTACTATTTGCACTCAGAGACATCTGTGGTTTCTAGTTATTTCTTATGCTCATGAACATTCATGTGTTTGTATTTACAAGTTTACTGACTTTCTTGTCTGTCAATCCATGCTTCTTAAACACATATGCTGAAATTCATGGTTGTTCTATTTAGGTCGCCGATGTGAAGAAAACTATAGAAGCTGCTCAAGGAGCAGACACTTACCCGGCTGCATCGCAAATGCTAATTCACCAAGGGAAAGTCCTAAAGGATGGCACAACTATGGAAGAAATCAAAGTTGCTGAAAATAGTTTTGTAGTAGTCATGTTATCAAAGGTATTATCAAGTCTTTAATATTTGAAAATCTTGTAACTAAGTTTCTGATTTTTGTAATCTTTTGAAATCATTTTTTTTTCAATTATAATTGTTTTTTCTTTCTCCAGGCTCTTATTTCCTTTAGCTGAATGAACTATTTCTTCTGCCTTTCTGTTGTAATGGTTAATTCTGTCAGTTACATCTTAACTTGACGATATCTTATGAGTTACATATGGTGCATGGCAGTGCTAAAAAGTATTCCCATTGAATTTTGATATTCATAATTGGTTTTTCTGGCATCATGTGTGGAGTATTTTCATAGTCTAAAGGTGAATTTAAACATGCAGAGACGATGATATGGGAGATGAGAGGTATGGATTTATGTGAGAAATCTAAACGGTAGAAAGCTACATGTACTGATATCTAGATGTATACATTGTTTCATGATCTTGTGTATGGCATCAATTTTAAAGAACCACATTCTAAATGCACTTCTGTATCTCGCTTCCATATCTATCGTATTCATATTGGAGCCCTGTTTACGACATACTAGAACTGAAGAAAAATTCGTTCAACAATGAGTTATGCTTAATAGTATATGTTTTTTTAGATACAGTTACAATGTACCGAAAGAGAAAAAAACCCTTGCTATAATTAGTCTTTGTGGTTGTGGAATATATTCAAGACTTGATTTTGTACTAATTTTTTGTTATATATGTTAAACATTCTAGAATAAGAGCTCTTCTGGCGAGGGTTCAACGACATCAACTGCTCCCACAACTAAGGTAAGAAAAGAGTACGGGCAAGATGCTGGTGGATGTGTTTCTATATTTTTATCATTTTGTGTCAAGAGTCTGAGTTTTTGTGCTTGCGCTGACGTAATTGCCACACCCTACAATAGATTTTACTGTTCAATTTATTTATTTATTTATTTATTTATTATTTTTGTTGCAAGTGTACTACTAACTGCTTTGATCCTCTGACTTCTTGACGCTTATTGCTGGAGTATTTTCTGAATCTACTTAATACTGATTTCTGTGAGAATTGCATCAATTTCGATGCTCTTAAAGATGGATGATCAGATCATGTTTCTTCTGTTTCACTGTTATTTTTTTTATCCAGTGATGTTTAATTTGATAAGCTTCTCATCTTATCTAGGCCCCACAGTCTAGTGTCCCCGCCCCTTCTCCAACTCCGGCACCAGCAGCTCCTCAGGCCCCTTCAGCTACCTCGGCAGCGTGAGTCCTGCATTTCAGTTTTCATTGTTTTTTAAGTTGTTTGCATTATACATATTTTGTTCACATATTACTTTTTGTGTTTTTTTCTTCGGCGCAATGCAGGCCTGCATCTGCTCCCGTTCCTGCTCCTACTCCTGCTTCAGCTACTGCCGCGTATGAATTTTTCTTCTCACCTGACTTCATACATTATAATTGATTTGTGGGGAGAATAGCTGTTAATTTGTCAGATTATTAGTTTGTTTTTTTTCCATTTGATGCGGTCTCCCAAGTTCTTATTACCACTTATAGCTCAACACATTGTCTATCTTCTAAATACTTTTTGTATTTGATGAAACAGGTCAGAATCTGATGTGTATGGCCAGGCAGCATCAAATCTTGTTGCTGGGAGTAACTTGGAGGGAACAATCCAACAAATTATCGATATGGGTGGAGGGACATGGGATAGGGATACAGTTCTTCGGGCTCTTCGTGCTGCTTTCAACAACCCTGAGAGGGCTGTTGAATATTTATATTCTGTATGCACATTTCCTTATTTGATAGTTTTTGTATCCATTATTCACTTGCTGAGGATGGCCTCCCATGAGTTTGTTTTGTAGGGTTAATTCAAGACCCGTGTATAGCATAAAACATTAAAGTTGATCACATTTGTTTATCTGCTTCTCCTTTTTGCCTTCCTTTACATTATGTTATCTTTTCTTTTATATTGCAAACATGACAGGGAATTCCCGAGCAAGCTGAAATTCCACCTGTGGCACGGGCACCTGCTAGTGGACAAGCCGCAAACCTTCCGGTGCAGCCTCAGCCTGCACAAACTGCTGCTGATCCGTCTAGTGGACCTAATGCAAATCCTCTTAATCTCTTCCCACAGGTACTTACTACAATAATTGTTGATTAGTCATGTGGTAGATTGTTTGGTCTTATGAATCATGAATGTGTATTTTTTGCCAACAGGGCCTTCCCAATATGGGATCCGGAGCAGGTGCTGGCGGTGCTGGCAACCTTGATTTTCTACGCAACAGTCAACAGGTTTGTGCGGGTGTATTTAATTTGTAAGATATACTCTCAAATACAAATATTGTTGTTTGAGATTATATTCTTTTCTTATTTCAGTTCCAGACCCTGCGAGCTATGGTTCAAGCTAATCCACAAATATTGCAGGTTCTTTCCTAGCTCGATAGCTACACGATTATCATCTATTTTTTGTTGATGATTTGCAATTTCTCATTCTTTATTTTTTTTAACAGCCCATGCTTCAAGAATTGGGAAAACAGAACCCTCACTTGATGAGACTTATTCAGGAGCATCAGGCTGACTTCTTACGCTTGATTAATGATCCTGTTGAAGGTGGAGAGGGGTGAGTTTCTAGTATATCAGTGTGTCCTTGTTTTAGTGCGGATTAGATCTGGCAATTTGGGTTTCAGATTTATTCATAGATAATGTGCGTATTAGAGTGGGTTTGTCCGACCCACACTTTTCCCATGGCAAGTTGGATTTTGGGTGTCTGACAGTTCAGATCCAAATTGCAAGCTCTAGTGCGGATGTTAACGGTGCTCATATTTTATGATGCTTTCTTTTAGGAACGTACTAGGACAACTTGCTGAACAAATGCCACAAGCTGTAACTGTCACTCCCGAGGAGCGTGAAGCTATAGAACGAGTAAGTCATCAGTCTTGTGCTTCCATGAATTTGATCTATTTAATAACATATGACTGATTTCAAAAAAAAAAAATTAACATATATGACTATATGAACTTTTAGAGGAAGTATAGTTCTTTACTATTTGTCATCTAGAGCTGTGGGGTTTTAAAGCTGGCAATTCCGATTTTGGGTTGGGTTCATGCGGGTTACGGTTTGTCATGGCAGATGCTTAGGTGGATAGGGTTTTGCCCCACCCGATTCACACATCTCCATGGTAGAGCTGGCAATTTGGGTTTTGGTTGGGAAGCCTAACCCAAACCTTTCTAAAGGGATATGCAGGTTTCGGGTATTTTTTTTTTGTGAGATGTACATTGTGTGGATTCACCCGTCACGAAAAGTGATCAGGTCTATTTTATGCAACCTGAACCCACTAAAATACAGATCGGGTTTCTAGTGCCCGTGGTTCAGGCCTAAATTGCCGGCTCTATGCTATGGCAAACCTATCCTGACCCAAAAATTTATTGTATTTGTTTGACAAAGCTAGCAAATGAGCCAACAGCTCACATGCCATCACTGATCCTACCCTATATTTTTTTGTCTGACCCGTCTAGACCCTATCCCCAGCGAGTTTGACTTGTTTACGGCCCGTGGGTCATCACTACCCCGGTATTACAAAAGTGGCCCAATAAGCAAACACATGTTTTTTAACACAACCCTGCTGGCCCATTTGCTAGTGCTGCTGCTGCTGTTTTGGTTGGCCTGAACTCACGAAAATGCTAATCTAATTTAGGGTTTAGGCCCAAATTGAGAATTCTAAGTCATTTTGAGTGTTGCCAATTGTTGTTTATTTATTTTTGCAGCTTGAAGCTATGGGCTTCGATAGAGCACTTGTTTTGGAGGTGTTCTTCGCCTGCAACAAGAATGAGGAACTAGCAGCCAACTACCTTTTGGATCACATGCACGAATTTGAGGACTGATTAAGGAAAAAACCCGTACAAAAGTAGAGACATGTATGATTTTAAATTTCTAAAGACGGGTCGTTTTTCTTAATGTGATTTCTTCACTTGACTGTTTTTTTTGGCCGGGTTCGAAGTTTTTATGATGTTTTTTATTGGTTTGTGGTGTAGACGTACTAATGTTAAATTTAATCAAGCTTCTCGCTCTCACCCATCTGTTTTTGTTGCGATTTTTTAAGAGTTTTTTTCACTGACCCATCTGATTAAGATTTTCTGGATTCACCATTTTGCAAATTAGATTATTTATGTCTAGAAGATATAAGCAACGTTCCGTTAATTTGAAAACACAGCTACAGCACTACCAAAACTAGAGAATAATTGAGCCGATCCAAATTCTTCCTTTTCTGTCTCTTCTGGAAACTAGGGCTCCCTCCGCCGCCTCCTTTGCTGGGCTGCCGTTCATCGACTAATTTCTTCCCATTTCTCGATGTGCGGTAGCCCATAAACCTACAATATTAGTCATTTTAGTTTAGATCTTTTTATTTGCTGTTTTTTCTGGGCTGGGTGCTTTGAGCTGTGGATTTCGTCAATTCTCCATCAGAAGATTTGCTCTGTCTTCAAGTCTTCATATCATAATCTTCTGGAGTTACGAAGTTGGGTAAATTAGTCTCTCAATTTTCCTTTGTTCCAGTTGCGAAGACGAGTGTTCAAATCTGAGGATCTCGTTTTCACAAGTTAGGTTTGGTATTTGTTTGAGGTGTTTTTACCATGCAACTGTTAATCTCTGATTGTGGGTTGAGTGATATTTGCCTATTTCTGCTTCAGAGAGTAGTAATTTTCGTTAATTGGAAGCTTGTGAGATCTATATAGTTGTTTAGCTTTCTAGTTAGGTATGGAAACTCTTACAGCTTTGTACCAACAGATCTCTGTCACAAGAAGATCAAAAGATGATTTGTATGCAACTATTCATCTTTGAAGGAGTGTTGGAAGAATTTCAAACCATAATCAAAGAGAGAGAGATGAGCTCAAGGCTCAGAACAAAAAAACTGGTTGGGAAAGAAAAGGTACAGAAGAATCAGTTTGATTTTGATACTTTGAAACAAAGTCAAGCCCAATTGTTGGAGAATCTTCAGTCGATTTCGGGCATGTCTGCTCAAAGAGAAGATCGCATCAGAGAACTAGAAGGTACAATTTCAGATCTTCACAAAGAATTGAAGGTGCTTGGTAAAAGGCCAATCACAGAAAGTCTTGAATCAATTAGCATAGATAAGATTCAGTCCGCAGTGCGCTTGAGTTTTCTCGTACCAGTGAATGAAGGTCAGTCCCTATGGATTCAGTTTCGGAAAGAAAAACAATGTTTGCAATGCTCTAAATGTGGAAGTCGAGGTCATTCCAGATCAAGGTGCATGTGCTTTGGTACGGTGGAGACGCAAGATGCACCATCCAATCCAAAAATTTATTACCAACGGAGCAATACTATTAACGTTGCTGATATGGAAAGGAAGCTTGCTAATCTTTTTATGAAGTCCTCTTCAATGAATATGTGTCCTCATCAACCAGCAAATGAGAGTTCCAATTGCATTCCTCCTGATGTCTCTCCTCTGCAGAAGTCAGATTCCATGGAAACTAACTTCATTTCCTCTTCAACAGTTAGTCAAGTCTTTAAGGGGGAGATAATTCAGTCTGTGTTGGCTCCAAAATCAAAGAAGGAAAAGAAGGTTATGCTCAAGAGGTGTAAGATCGACAATTTTTCAAGGACTCAAGATCGGAAGCCTTCCAACATGAAGGTTAAAATTCGGGGACATCGAAGCGACAAGCCAGTAGAGGGTTTTTCTTCACTCTTGTTTCCGGCAGATAATAGAAAACGCTTGAAGCAAATGTCGTTAAACTGTGGAATTCCGAAATCTACCAACCATTCAGGCACCGAAGGTTCAGCCCCGTATCCTGTAGGTTAAACGTAGTCTAATGCTATGCTAGTTTAGCGTAGGCTAGGTTGTTAAATTCTAAGTGTTGTTGTTCCTGTCTTATAAGTTGTACTAGTTTTGTTTCTGTTTAATGAACATTTCGCCATTATCTAAAAAAACAAGAGAATAATTTGCATTTAAAAATGGGTTAAAGAATTTACATTTACCTAATGGATTATTCATGACGTGCACATTTGTAACTGGTAGGTAAGTTGGAGAAAATTAAAAAAAAAAAATGGAGAGTCCAATGATCAAAACAAATAAAAAATTTTAATTAAGGGCCAAATCTAAAAATGGGACTAGTTCAGGAGGACTAAAACCATTTAACCCTTTAAAAATAGAACATTATATTATTTATACGGTTGAACACTCGAAATCAAATTCATGGCATTTATTATTGATTAATGAATATGTGTATTATGTGCAACTATTTCACACTACATGACATTTATGTCAAATTAAATGTCGAGTTTTTCACAAATATTAAGGAAATATGTTAAATGATTTTCTTACCCTTTAGATAAAGACATAAAATTCATCATTGTTAGTCCACTACTAATATATTTATTCAACTTTAATGATAAAAACTTTTCATCTTCCATATAAAAGTCATCATGACAAGGGCATTATGAAATAAAAAATGATATTTATTATGAAACAAAAATTGAATTCTAGAAAAACATTTAATTTGAAAAGGAAGTGGTACAATTTATGTTGATGTGATGTCAACATTGCATGGCGTGACATCGTTATGACTCAACCAGTTGATGAATGATTTATCTAACATGCAACTAATCTATTTTAAATTTGTGTTTAATAATTTAATATGATTATTTTGCTTTATATGAATGAAAAAAACAGCTACGTAAAAGTGAGTAAATAATAAAAAGATACATAAAAATAAGGGAACAAATAATTTAAAAATATCAATCTTAGACTCGTTCGTCTATTTTTATTTTTACAATATGAAAAACATAAAAAGAATAAGTTAAATTAAATGTCACATCATTATAATTTAATTGCACGGCTACCTATCGAACCAATTTATAATAAATTTACAAACCAAATTAAAACTATACGAGTAGTTTTAAAGGATAAATTGTACCAAAATCCAAATGAAGCATTTCCCCAACATTTGGTATTTTATAATTTTTTGAAGAAAGTATTATATAAATATTTAACATTTAAGTGCGTAAATAACCCCAAAAAATAAGAGAAAAAAAAAAGGTTGGCGCGTTCACTTTACGCGCCTTGACGGAAGGTGGACTATATCATCTTCCTAGTAGTATTCTACTTGTGTATATAAAATAGGTGTTCGACAGAGCAGTCTCAGATCGGAGAGAAAAAGAAACTCTCCTCCGCAGAGTAGAAACAATCGCACGGCTGAGGATCGAAATCGACCTTGTGAAGAAGATGAAGATTTTTGTTAAAACCTTGAAAGGAACGCACTTCGACATCGAAGTGAAACCGGAAGACTCGGTTCGTTTCCTTTTTCTTTTTTTTTTTTTGTTGTTGTTGTGCAATTCCATCATTTTAGCTCTGCTAGATTTTTTGTGACTGATTCTATGTTTTTTTTTATTTGTTTCTCTGGATAGGAATCGTAGGATTTAGATTAGTGTTTAGCATGCAGCTGTGTTGTAGTGATTGTGGCTAGATTAGGTTTATTCTTGTGTTTGAATTTGGAAAAGGTGGAATTCGCTTGATATTTTGAAGTTTAAGATCGAATTTAGACCAATTTATGGAGTATCTGAGTTTATTGATTGAAGTGGTTTTGTGCTTGGGCGATTGACTGGTGTTCACATTGTAGTTCACATATTAATAGCCTGGTGTGTTGGTAGAATTTTGTGGAAGTTTGGAAAGTTTTGCAATTCGGTTACAACTTGACATCAGTATCTGATGCTACCAACTGATGAATATGTAGCTGTGTCCTACTTCTGATTCTACTTTTTTGTTGATTTGTTTCTCTGGATAGAACTTAGATTAGGGTTTATCATGTAGCTGTGTAATGCTGATTGTAGCTAGTTTATAGCTGTTCTTGTTTTTGAATAAATAGTAAAATTCACTTGTTTTTTGAGGTTAAAGATTGAATTTAGACCAATTTATGGAGAATCTGAGTTTAATGATTGAAGTGGTTTTGTGCTTTGGGGATTCATTGGTGTTCACATTCTGATTGCTTTGTTGATTTAGCTCTACTATAATGGGACAATCTAAGTCATATTTATTGCATGCTTTGTTGGAAGGTTTGGAAAATTCTGCAATTCAGTTACACCTTGACGTCTGTATCTGATGTTCTGGATTTCCATCTGCAGTGATGAATGTTGTTGTGTGCTACTACTGATTCTATGTTTTTGTTCACTTGTTTCACTGATAGAATTTAGGTTAGAGTTTAGCATGCAGTTATGTATTAATGATTGCAGCTAGATTAGGTTTATTCTTGTATTGAATTGGGAAATAGTTGAGTTCACATGATTTTTGACGGTAAAGATCGAAGTCAGACGAATCTATAGGGTATCTGAGTTTAACGATTGAAGTGGTTGTGTGTTTGGGCTTTGATTGAAGTGTCTACATTGTGATTGCTTTGTTAGCTTCTTTGATTAAGCTCAACTGTAATGAGAAGAGTTAGTTCATAGATTAAATGACTGGTTTGTTGGAAGAATTTTGTGGAAGGTTTGGAAAATTCTGCAATTCAGTTACAATGTTCCTGAATGTAGTTGTGTTCAACAACTGATTTTCAAATTTTTGGTGTTTTGCTCTTTGGAGCCTGGAGGGTCTTTTAACTACAGTAAATTTGTGTACAGTACATAGCAGATGTAGGACCATAATGCCTTTGATCTTCTTTTCTTGTATTTGCCAAGCTATCACAATATTAGAGGAAGTGTGTTGGTATCTGTGAAGTCTGTTCCAATATATGTCGTCTCTTTATGATGTATTACCTATTATTTGGACTGTTTTTGAATTTGAATTAAAATTTATATTTGTTGCAAGTTATTATTTTTATTCGGAGACATCTATACTTTCTAATTATTTCTTATGTCCATGAACATTCACATATTTGTATGTACAAGTTTACCGGCTTTTCTGGTCTGCCCATGCATCTTATCACATATGCTGAAAGTCATGGCTGTTCTATTTAGGTTGCCGATGTGAAAAAAACTATAGAAGCTGCTCAAGGAGCAGACACTTATCCGGCTGCATCGCAGATGCTAATTCACCAAGGGAAAGTCCTCAAGGATGGCACAACAATTGAAGAAAACAAAGTTGCTGAAAATAGTTTTGTAGTAGTCATGTTATCAAAGGTAATATCAAATCATTGATATTTGAAAATCTGGTAACTAAGTGTCTGACTTCTGTAGTTTTTGTAAATCTACTTTTTTTTTCAATTATGTTTGAATTTTTTTTCTCTAGACTGTTATATCCTTGAGCTGAATGAACTATTTCTTCTGCCTTTCTGGTGGTAATTATCAATTGTGTCAGTGACATCTTAATTTAACAATATCTAATGAGTTACATAGTCTATGTGACTTAGATTGTCCATTTGACTTGATGTTCGCGATTGGTTTTTCTGGTATCATACTATCATCATGTGTGGAGTATTTTCGTAGTCGAAAGGTGAATTAAAACTTGCAGAGATGATGATATAGGAGATGATAGGTATGGATTTATGAGAAAAATCTAGAAGGTGGAAAGACTGCTATATATAATGGTATCTAAACACCCACATTCTTGTTGAAGGCACAATTTTTAAAGAACCACATTTGAAGTGCCCTTTGGTATCTTGCTTCCACACACACAAACGCGCGCGCACACACACACACACATATATATGTATATATATTGAAATCAGATTTAGAGTCCTTTTTACAACATATTAGAAAGAAAGAAACTTTATCTCAATAATGAGTTATGCCTAATAGTATAGGTTGTTTTTTCATATATCTTTACAATGCACCAAAAGAGAAAAATCCCTTGCTGTAATTTGTCTTTCTGTAATATATTCAAGCCTTATTTTGTACTAATTTTTTATCATATACCTTAAACATGCTAGAATAAGAGCTCTTCTGGCGAGGGTTCAACGACATCAACTGCTCCCACAACTAAGGTAAGAAAAGAGTATGGACATGATACTGGTGGCTGTTTTTTTATATTGTTATCATTTTGTGCAC
>JAYMSZ010002348.1:0-12186 GCA_036897665.1 Pelargonium citronellum
TGATAAGCCTCTTTTTACTTTTTTTGTTATAAGTAATTTCTTTCATCGTTACTTATATATATATATATATAGAGAGAGAGAGAGAGAGAGAAAGAGGAGTCTAAGCCAATAAGTATTTGGCTTAAGTTTAGTCATTAATGAGGTAATGACACTTTCTTCAAAAAGTTGGATTCAGATGGGTCGCTCCGCTCCGATTAGTTCACATGGTTATGTATGAATTAAATTTAATGTAATGTTATTACATCATTGATTTAGCTTAAGTTAAGCAAAAAATTAGTTGACTTAGACTCCTTATTCTTTATATATTATATGTAAATTTATTGAATATTTATAACAAATATTGAAAAATATATAACAATTTTTTTTAAATATATTTACCCGTGCATTCGGAATTCCATCCAGTTACTAGTAAATTAGCACTGACAAATTTGAGAGCCCATTTTGTCCCGAATAGAACTTGTTGCAAGGATTTTCTTCTTATCAATAGACAAAACGATAAAAAAAAAAACCCAAATATGAGAAATGTTGGCCCAACAAAATGTATCCGGCCCATAACCTCACCACCAGATATTTCCACTCAGTTCTGCAATGAAACGAAAATAGAAAATTTGTTACGTCTCACAGGTCACAGACAGCGAATTAGATCAATCATTACTCTCTGGAAACAACACTCTCGCCTCCCTTACACACTCTCTCTCCCCGTTGAATCACTGTACAGACGCCATAACCAGGCCACAGAGTGAGTTTTCATAAAAAATCCTACACACCGCCATTGATGTATTTGTATGCTTCCAATTTTATTTTTCATTTAAATGCAAATACAAATCGAATCAAATCAAATCAGAAACGGAAACGGAAAAAAAAAAATTGATATTGGACATCAGAATCTCGAATTCTTGATGCGTTTCACAGATTTTGAAATTTGAAATTTCGTTTGAGCTGCGCTGATTTGTTCTTTTCCTTTCTATTTTTATATATTTTGATTTGTCGGTATCCAAACTGAGGGTGATATTTGGATTAACGAATTAAGTTTCCCTATTTGGATGTGTGTTTTTTTGGCGGTTTTGGTTTGATTTTATTGTTAGTTAGTACAATTTGGTAATTACTTGGAATAGTTGAGTGATCTGATCAATCTGGCATGGGGTGGCGGTGGTGATGACGGTGATGTTGATCCATTTTTGTTTGTGTTGCTGCTAATCATATTTGGTAATTTCATGGACAAAAGGTCAATGGTGCAGTTAATGCTGTCAATTTGTATATTGTCTGTTTTGTATATCATTGGTTTTGGAATTAATGGAAACAATCTTTTAGAACACGGTGAACACTACCTGGGACTGGGAGTTGTCTTTGGATTCTCTTGACTTGTATAGTGTGTTTTATTTGCACTGGTACATTTCTGTGAAGGGTTATCTAGTAGAAGTTTTTCTAAACAATTCAATATACTTTGTGTTTATTTGATTATTGTTATTTATATGTTTCGTAGATTGTTTGCACTCCATACTGTTTGACTCCCAATAATTGGTTGTCTGATAGGTTGTTGGTCTACCGATTGAGTCTTTCTGTAGCTAGAAATGGGGATTTATCTCAGCTCCCCAAAGACTGAGAAGGCCTCCGAAGATGGCGAAAATGACAAACTTCGTTATGGATTGTGTTCCATGCAAGGTTGGCGTGCAACAATGGAAGATGCTGTAAGTACTTGCTTCCTTTGCAATGAGCTCGATTCTCTGTTTTTTTTTTCTTTTTTGTAAAAATCACACAAACCGAAAATATTTTCAAGTACTTCACAAATGCTGAAAACCTTCGAAAGTATGAAACAGACAGCGTAAATGAGGTGCTGTACTGCTATTAATTTATTAGTCAAGTAAGGTGGGTTTTTTCAAAGATAAGGCTGATGTATGAACGACATTACTATCATTTTATGTTTGGAGACTATTTGGAGGATTGGGCGGTCCTACTCATAAATTGTTATGGCATTTCCTAAAAATGACGCAGGCTTCATAAAACCTTGGATAATTTCATATTTTTAGAATTCATGTGATTAGGTTCTCCCATTTTACCATGAGAAGCCACATAACTTTTATGAATTCATCTTATTTGGTTCCATACTTGCATACTCCCCAAAGCATTGGAATTATGTTTTGACATATTGTATTGAACATAATTCCAGAACTTCCTCTTTCTTGAGATAGTGTGAATGTAAACTATCTTAACATTTCCACCTTAGAAACATATCTAAAATATAGTCGTCTAGATATCTATTTAAGAGAATTTTGCTAGAGAAAGTACATTTGCAGTCAGATTTTATTAACTCTATATCTTATATTTCTTATGTGACAATTTCATAGAGTTTTACATGCTAAAAAGTGCGAATTATTAAAATAATATGTGCTGATGTCACTGCAGATTAAAAAAATGAACATGGTTTTGGATTGCTAGTATGCTAGTTTTGTAGTGTCTAGGATCTAATGCATAATGTACTTTAAACTCTTGTAGGTTAGATGCCAATTTCTATGTAGATGGATATGTTACATGTCTTTTGATGGAAAATAAAATAAAATGGAGCTTCTTTTATCATATAATTTGGTAAACTTTACTTCAACCCAAAAGACTAAGCTGATTGGTGGAGCTGGAGGGCTCAACTAGCATATTAAGTGGTCATTAACGCCACATTTTTTCAATGTGGAATACTTCAAAATTCCCCTCACGTGCATGTCATTGTCATACAACGCAAGCTGCGCAACAGACTTTGCATGTGGGCCAAGAATTATAGAAGCAACACAAATGAGTCGGCCCAAGACCAAATCAACTCTCGTACCATGTAAACTTTATTCCCACCTATAAGCCCAAGTTGATAGGTGGAGAGCCCAACTAGTATATCAAATGGTCATTAGCTTCACATTCTTTTGATGTGAGATATTACAATAACACATTAACACCTACTGAAACATGTTAAATTTTTGTCATATTAGACATTAGGGTTGACATGAATATGACCCCTTTCAAATGTTCCAGTGCTGTATAGGTTAACGATATATGGATGCTTATTTCAATGAAACGACTTAGTGATGCAGCAATAATAATGATGAAAGTATTCACTGGGGTTGATTAAAAGAGAACAATCAGCTGACAGTGTCGGAAATGGTTAGAACCTCTTATGCCCTCCAAGCCCGTAATGATTTCAAAAACCTTAATGTCCAAGCTTTGTTGCCAAGTCTGTCCTTGTTTATTTGCTTATTTATTTACAGGTTAAGACAACTATGAACTTCATACATACTCTACTCGATGGAACTCACTAACAGCCTCCTTAACCAATATGCAAGATTGAAGTAGCTAAATGTTTAAAAGTTAAAACAGCTTAAATCTAGGTAGTAGGTAGGCCGTAGGTACCTCGATCATACCAACCCTATTCTTATGTTGTCATACTGTAAGTATAGGAAGTTCAGTTTCTGCATCATTTCATATATGTAGCTTCATGATTTTCCTTAAACTATGATGACCTATTTTATAGTACATGCTTACTATGTGTATCTTACAGCATGCAGCTTATCCTAATCTGGACAGTTCTACATCCTTTTTTGGTGTTTATGATGGCCATGGAGGTTAGTATTTGAGTTTCATTTTTGATTTTTTTTTATTACTGAGTTATTATTATCTTTCTTATGATTGTACTTGTTATGGAGAGGAGTATTTGACTTATTAACTGAATTTTATTTGTGTGGTTATGGAAATATGAGATATTCTCATTGTCGGACATCTACTTTCCTCTCATACTCCTTGCACTTCACATTCTTTAAAGATAATACTATTTGAATTTGTGAATTTTGTATAAATATATGGTAAAGATGGAGAATCCTATCACTATCTGTTGTGAAAGTATCATCTAGTCTCCCGTGCTTCGGGTATATTAAGTATGCAAATTGATTAAGAAGTAGATAGCAGTGGATTGTTGTATTTTGCATGTTGTCAAACATAATTTTCTATCATTCCATTCTCACTTTAACCTAACAAAATTCACACTTAGAGATCTTTTCATTAATAGATTCACATATAGATCTTTTCTTGTTTGGCATGGTCTTACATAGTAGAGACTAGGGAGTAGTTAGCTTCAGTTCTCTAGATGGTCGGACATCTGAAGTAGGTCATTATTCACACTGTCTTTACCTTAGATTTTTATTTATTGGTAATATGGCCCTGCCTTCTCTTGAATAAAGTTCTTTGGCATGCAGGTAAAGCAGTTTCTAAGTTCTGTGCTAAGTATCTGCACCACCAGGTGCTCAGAGGTGAAGAATATTCAGCTGGAGATATAGGCACTTCTGCACAGAAAGCTTTTCTCAGGTTGCTTATTTATTTCTTTTGTATTTTTTAAGCATTTCAAATTTCAATGCATCAAAGTAGTTACAGTTCAAGAGTGAGGTGCCCAAGTCTTTCACCTGTACATGTTGTCCAAAGGAAATCTCAAACCTAGCTGTGACTTTATAACTGGCAGTATTCTTCTCATGTTATGTTAAATCCCTTTAAGCATGTCATGTTTAGCTATTGTTCTTTGATGTAATGAGGACTCCATTCTGTTAGTGTTGTGTTGCAGTGGTGACATGTAGGTTATTATATACAAAATAATATGAGAACACAAAAATACAATGATCCCTTTTTTAAAATATTGCTGGGAGAAAGCTGTAGTTGGACGATTAAAGTTGGATTTAGATGGACATATGCACATAATTATTTTCCACCATATTTCAAATTTTCAATTAATAGTATCTACTGATTCAGAATGGACGAAATGATGCGCGGACAAAGGGGATGGAGAGAATTAGCCATATTGGGTGATAAAATAGACAAGTTCTCTGGTATGATAGAAGGGTTTATATGGTCTCCTAAGAACGGTGAAGATCAAAACCATATTGATGATTGGCCTCCAGAAGAGGTATGCTATTTCAGCTATGATGTACAGATGCTTTTTTTTCTTAATGTATCCATGCCCGACATGTATCCAGTACCCATACGAGTGTCATGCATTTGACACACTTAAATAGTTCCTGATCCTATGACACGATGAAACACAATATCGCACATTAGACATGTGAACAAACAAAAAGAGACTCATTATATATATATATATATATTAACGATTCCTCTTTAAAAGAAACCGATTCTTATTCTTTTAAGAAAGTCTTTTAACGCTTCATCATCTTCAAATATGTACATTTTCAGAACCCTTCCCTCTTATCTCTGTCATGCTTTCTTATTTTCAAATAAAATGTAATTTAATGAGAGATAAAAATGGTTTCTCGTCAAAACAAACTGTAGTTGTTTTTAAAAAAACTGTCTTTCAGTCATGCTAATCTTGTCATTTGATAGTATGCTATCCTTTTTACTTTCTTTGGGCTTGATATACAATTTAATGATGGTGATTTGTCTTTATACATTATTTACGATAGATGAGTTTGAATAAATTACACGTATTACTAGAACAAAAAGAGATATTACTTTATTTGTATATAACTTGTCCTTAATTTGTTGTTTCTTAGATTTTATAAAAATCATGTGTTTATGAGCTAAGAGTTGTGAGGCATCATGTTTTCTAGATTGTTGGAGCATAAATACCCATGTTAGTGTGTGAGTTTTAGTACACTCACTGTCAGTTGAAGACTTGAAGCTAGCAGAAACGGTGCTCTGATGCTCACTTTGCCCCTTTTAATTTAAAATTTTGGTGCCTGATTTTTCAGTGAAAATTTAATTCAATGCATCTCTCTGTTTCTGAAAAATAGAATACTGAAGCTGATTGTGGCTGGCATGTAATATATAATATAAATCTTTTATATTTAACTGGGATTCTTACCGTACTAAGAGTTTCTGCTTTGTGCAATAGGGGCCTCACTCTGATTTTCACGGACCAAATTCTGGAAGCACTGCTTGCGTTGCAATCATTCGTGACAACCAACTTGTTGTTGCAAATGCTGGTGATTCTCGATGTGTGATATCAAGGAAGGGACAGGTAATCTTTAAACTCAACAAATTGTATGTAGGACTCTGTCCATTTCTCTTATCTTTGCGTGTCCTAATAGTTAATTCAATCTTTGAGCATTTTCTACTTGGGTAATCAAACTAAAGTTTTTCTAGCGTATCAGAAGTTTGTTGGTAGGTTGTACATAAAACATCTTTGATGAAGGAAACTACTAAGAGTAATTATTTTATGTAACTTTGATCTATAATTCAAAAAGATGGAGAGATTGAAGAGGGTACTATAAGTAGGACTATTGGGAGTGGTTAAATTGGAGGAGGGTTTCTGGGTTCTTTGTGATAAGAGAATTCCTCAAGAGTTGAGAGAAAAGTTGTAAGTTACCTATACAGCGAATTATGATGTATGACACTGAATGTTGGGCTCCAAAGAGTATGCAAAGTCATAAGATGGGGATTGCAAATATGCGAGTGCGTGAATGGATTTGCGAGTGCTTGGATGGATTTGCGGTTATTTAGGAATGAGGTTATTCTAGTGAGAGTTAGGGTAACTTCAATTAAAGATGAGATGAGGGAAAACCGTTTAAGATGTTTTGACATGTGCAACGTAGGGATGTTAGTCACCCATCAGGAACGGTGAGGGAGTTCAATTAGGAGAAACTAAAAGTGGTAGGAATAAGCCTATCATGAAAAATTGTGAGAAAAGATATAATACAAGCAGGGCATTCCAAGGGGTTTTGCTTAAGGATTGCGTAGTCAACCTCAACATTGTTTGGGAAATGACTTGGTTGTTGTTATAGTGGGGCAACATAATTTTCACGAAATATAAAATTTAAATATGTATTAACTTGTACGTTTTTGGTTTCCTTTGTTGCTATGAGTATTACTTCTAGTTGTAAGATTAACATCACATCCGCTATTATCTCTAGGATGTGCACAATTGCTATGTTAATAGAGCTGTGTTTGTCCTAATTTCAAGTTTTTGGTTTCTTTATATGCTTTCTTGGGAATATTTTATTGAAAAGTAATTCAATTGAAAGAAGAGGATTACCTTCCTTTTTCACGCTGACATGAAACTGTGAGAAGGCAATATATAGCTGTATTGGCTCCTCCAATTTTTGCAAAATCCTCTCTCTCTCTCTCTCTCTCTCTCTCTCTCTCACACACACACACACACACACAGAGATGTACTTTTATATTTTATGTTTTGCCGATTATCTATTTACGTCTCCAATAGTCCCAGCCAGATGTTCGATATAAATTTGTGTGGTTATCCTGATCTAACTGTTTCTTTTTTATCTTCTTCATTCTCTCCTCTCTTTTTTTTTTCCCAAAACTTTTAGATAGCTGAGTAACATATACTTTGCATGGGTAATTCCTGTCTCCTGAATGTGCGAAGTGTTCTTGTTTAATATGACGTGGATGTATGGATGTGGAATATGCATCCACAGTGTCTCACATGCATAACGAGTTACTTATCAGAGTAGTTGGTTAGAAGAAGAGAAGAATATTATCATAGTTTAGTTCCTTAAGATGCTTCATACTGCACACTAGATATACAAGTTCCATATGTTCACTCTTCTGGTTGCCTTTGGGATCCAAGAAGATTCCTAGGCACTTGTATATATGATTCATCAAGAACAAGGTTTGTGGTTTGGGAACTTAGGTAATGGGTACTGCTCCAGCACTCTACTGGGGTGCTATAAATATAGCAAGACAAAAAGTCGCGTTCTTTTAGCAATACGTCACCTCTAATATTGTATATCTTATGCCTTAGAGTTCTTTTCATGTGCATCTTTCTATGCAGGCTTATAATTTGTCGAAAGATCACAAGCCTGACATTGAGGCTGAGAAAGAAAGGATACTAAGAGCTGGTGGCTTTATCCAAGTTGGACGGGTCAATGGAAGCTTAAATTTAACAAGAGCTATTGGTACTTGAGATTTTAGTCTTATTCCCAAATTGGAGTATTGGTTTTAAAATTCCAAGTGCTTTTGGATACAAATTTTAGTTTGTTGCAGGAGATGTGGAGTTCAAGCAGAACAAGTCTTTGCCAGCTGAAAAGCAGATGGTTACCGCCAATCCAGACATAAACACTGTATGTAGCATCTGACTTGTCTTACTGTGTACTGTATGTTTTTGTTTAGTGTTATTATACTCAATTCAGAACATTAAATACAATTAGTTTATCCTGTTCTAAGGGCGAATTCACATTTTTGTGGTAGGCGCTTAATCTTGACTAGTTTTCTAACCCAGCGATGATCATGTGTCCATCCCTTTAATTTACTCGTTTGAATTTTATTTTACATTATAACTGGTTTGCTCATTTATTTAATCTTTCATCCCCTAGGGTTAGACTGGTGACTTAAGTGTGTGGTGACGTTAGCGTGTTGTTGTGCTAACCTTGTCAGGGAACTAAACACGTCACCACACACTTAAGTCACCAGTCTAATACAAGTTATTGTCTTTTATTTTTTTCATTTCCTTTCTTTTTTTTTCTTGAACAGGTTGAACTTTGTGATGATGATGAGTTTCTGGTTCTAGCTTGTGATGGAATTTGGTAATTTACTTGGGTCCCATTTTCTAATTCTCAAAATTGATTTATTCTTCTCTTTTAAGGTATTTCTTCAGTATTACCTTTATTTTTTAGCATGCAACTTTTAAGAAGTAAACTTTTGAGCATTATTGATAGTCCAAATTTCTCGCCAATACCAGCTTATTACATTTTATCTCAAAGTTGGAGTGTGGACTGTGGATGTTGTATCTAGTAAAAAAAACTGTAGATAAATACGTAGAATGTTCAGGTTTGACGGTGCTTTCCACCTTATTAATTTTATGTATATATTTTTTCTTGTTGTTAATTTGATGAAACCTGGTTCTCTTTCCCTTCAATTAGGGATTGCATGTCAAGCCAACAACTCGTGGACTATGTACGGGAACAGTTAAGCGATGTAAGCTCGTTACACCACTTCCTTGTGTTATGGATGTGTGCCCTATTAAGTTAACTCCAGGACATCTGAATTGCTATGCAGGAAATTAAACTTTCGGCAATCTGTGAGAAAGTATTTGACCGGTGTTTAGCCCCATCAGCTGGTGGTGAAGGATGCGACAACATGACCATGATCTTGGTTCAATTTAAAAGACCGGTTAGTTCCAGCGCTTCTGCAGAGGAGCAGCCCCTCCCTACTGAGCAGCCTACTGAGATCAATAGCAGTTCAAGTGGTGGCTGATTTGGGGCACATGTTGCTGTTTAGTGTTTACCAATTAAATGGCTACTCAATTTTCTGTAAGCTGGTTCTCTGGTGAGAACAAGCACGAACAATTCCAGTTTATTTTCTTTTCTTTTTTCTTCCGAAAAATTTCTTGAAATTGTTGTAAATGATGAATCTCTCGTTTGATTTAGCTTTTGAGTTATGTATATGTTGTGTGAGGATGGATGTTTCTATATATCAGATGGTTTTGATGCCAGAACATGTCATTATAATTGCACACCAATCATTCAATTGTAATGTGTAGTTAGATTCTGCCCATTTTACCGTGCTTTTGGAGTATTCGAATACTCATAATTGCTAATGCAATTCAAACTATCGTAAAAGAAAACAAGGCTAACTTGTTTTAGTTTTGTATCCATTTTGATTTATGCAAGAAGATGATTGAAAATGTATATTTCAAAAGGATCAAGGTTTAGAAGGTTTTTGAACTTGCAAAAAGCCGTCAATTTAATCCTTGTACTTTAGCCCTTAGGGGGTGGCACAATGGTTAAGACACACATCTCTACATAGGGGGTTCAAATCTCATTGTGCCGGGTGTGGTTTGGGTTAAAAGGAGAGAGCTACTCCTGTTATGTAGCTCAAGTTAAGTATCTGAATTTTGCTACTTTGGGCCTATCTTTGTTGATGTAAACCAATTAAAAATAATAAATAGTGAGTTAAAAAATAAAAATCAAATAATAATTTCAATCCATAACGCTAACGTGAGAAAGCCACGTGACAAAAGAGTCTGGGTCTCGAGAAAGTGATGTGACATGACCACAACTATATTGTTGGTGTAAGAGGTGAAAGTGATATGACATGACACAAGTATATTGTGGATGGCAAGTAATACAATAAGAATCTGTGATGTGACATGACCACATGTATATTATTGATTGCAAGTAATACAATAAGTGCTTGTTTGTTTACTCAACAAGCTCCTTAACGGAGCGCCACCTAGGATCCATCTAGGATTTTCGGTAAGTCGATTTTGGTCCACGTAGGCCACTGATGTTTGGCAAAACAGAGGAAAAAGTGACTTCACGGAGAAGAACAGTGTTCTTCTCCAGTGAAAACGCCAGTAGATGGCAAAATCTCACTGACCCATTTTTGGGTCAGTATGAAACAGTAACTCCAGTGGAGTACTGTAAATGACAGATATACCCTTTCAACGGTAACAAAGAGAAACAACAAGAAATGTTCAAACGGCTACAAATTTGAATAGATGATATACAGTTTTTTTTTTACAAACAAAATCATCATAACCAACTACAGATCAGGATTACACAAAAAGTTCAGTAAAATTAAAATAAAACCCTAAAATCTAAACCTCACCGGCAATGGATCTGGACTCATCTGAGGTCGCCGAATCTGGAGGGGCTGCCAGACAGAGATGGACGGAGGAGATGCCGTGCCAGACGGATCTGGACGGAGGTGGTGGTTGGCGTGGCTGCCGGACAAAGCTGGAAGGAGGAGCTGCTGGACGAATCTGGAGGAGGAGCTTCTGTGCCGGACGGATCTGGACGGAAGGAGATGGAGGAGACGACGGCGTGACCGGTGTTGCTCGTCGGCGTTGCTGGATCTAGACGAGATCGGAGGTGGAGGTGGAGGTGGAGGCGAGATCGGAGGTGGAGGTGGAGATCGGAGATGGAAGTGGAGGCGAGATCGGTGGTGGAGGTGGAGGCGAGATCGGAGATGGAGGTGGAGGCGAGATCGGAGTGGAGGCGAGATCGGAGATGGAGGTGGAGGTGAGATCGGAGTGGAGGCGAGATCGGAGCCGTGGAGGGTGGAGGGTCGGAGTGGAGGCTGAGGCCTGAAAGAGAGAGGAGAGGAGAGAGGGTTCAGGAGAGAGAAGTGATGAGGTGAGAGAGTGAAAGTGAGTTTATATAGTAGGGTTTTTTAGGTTAACTTAGGTTAGTTGTTAGGGTTAAAAGTTTAACCTAAGTTTAGTTAAGATTATTATAATAATAATATTAATCATTATTTGTTAGCAAAATTGATAAGTTTATTTTACGAAAACGGTAAACCATTTAAAAATACGGTCGACCATTTATGAACTCCTGAAAGGAGCTACGTATAGCTGTAAAACGGTTAACCGTTTTACAAAACGGTCGACTGTTTTTTAAAAAAGTAGCCCTCTTCTCTTTTCGCATCAACGGTTGACCATTGTTTACGGTTGACTGTTGCCAAAATATAACCTAAATTTTATTTATTACACTCAGCTACATATTGATAAAACATAGGAACAACATTTATGTCTCAACCATATAATTTAGCTTGACATGACTACTATCCATAACATAATACTTTGAGCTGACTACTTTATTCACCATTTCAATTCTAACCGCCAAACCATTAACATACAATAGTAAAAGAAGATTTGCATTTATGTAGTAAGATTTTGTAATAATCAATCTTGATCAATAAATAGAGGCAATGGAGCACACTTTCCACACATAAACAGGCATCCACAATTTGCAAGAGCTATAGCAAAGAGAAATTCTAAAGCTCATCCTAACAGAGTTGTTTCTGAAGATCTTTAAAGGTATGATAATGAACACTTTATTTTCATTTCATATGTTGTGGTTGTGCTTGGTCAAGAAAATGATCATAATTATGTACTTTCGTTATGATAGTGTAAACAGAGTTGCCTATTACAAATTGCATGTGCGTTTTCGTAAAGAAAATGATAATAATTATTTCATTTCATTATCATAGTGTAAACGTACTTAGATATTACAAATTGCATGTGTGTTGTCCCAGAAATAGTCGACCGTTTTTTGAAAACGGTCAACCGTTCCCCCGAGAGTTATAATATGATAATATTTTTTGTTATAGATGGATAAGTACAATAATAATAATATGCCATACTATCCCGACATGAGTGATGTGTTCCCTACAAACACAAGAGGAACAAACTGGAGGAGTGAGGATGTTCTTCATACCGATGTCGTAGTAGGGTCAAGACAGAAGAGTTCG
>JAYMSZ010002349.1:0-12186 GCA_036897665.1 Pelargonium citronellum
ATGATTTTTTCTTTATTTTTTCTCATTTTTCATTTTCCTACTTTCAATGACATACATTTGAAAATTTGAAGTTAAATTGAGGGCAAAATGGTCATTTGGCCCTTAAAGTTAACAATGTTAGGGATTTTTTTGTTAGATTTAACATTTTACACTATTAATAAAAATATAGGTTAGTTAATTGTCGACTTTTAAAGCATATGATGGTCATGTGTTTTTGGTCACAAACAGAGGTGAGTTTACTGTAATTACCCTTAAATATTTTGAATAAAATGATGTGTAAATTAATACTCTAATAGGATATGAAACACATCAAATGTACATTATGTCTAATAAATCGGGTGCTTCACGCCAAAAATTCATGTGAGGGTGGTGGTATCATATATATCAGGTTATTATTCGTTTAAATTTAATATTAAATAATATTTTTTGCCACATAGATTGTTACATCACTTTGTAAGAAAAAATTAAGACAAATAGAATTTGTGTGAGTTATTACCACCAAGTGCACCAATAAACTAGAATGAACTTTTTCAGTTTAACGTGATGTCCCGAATTTGATTACAAGAGAATGTTAGCTAAGTTGAAGTTGAATACTATAGTTTTCTCTTTTGTTACATTAGACCTGATTCAAATTAATAAATAAAATTATTATTTGACGATTTGTAACATTATATGATGATATTTATTCATGTGAGTTGTTCTGTGCTATTTTTTGAGCTTGCTTAATCTAAATTAAACTAGTGTGTGCAATGTGTATAATTGTGGGCTTTTGGCTTAATATCGGTATGGTACAATGACTGATAAATATACGAGCTCTAACAAAAAGCTACATAGACAAACAATATGAAACCAAAAAAATTGCTTAGTATATATCGTAACTCATGTAGGCCAAGTAAAATACAGAGCATTATCGTCGGGCGACTCGGGCCAACATAAACTTTGTAAGTAAAATTTAGCGGACACGTATATGGTGTCGGCATACGCCATGATCTATGATAGCCTATGCTCGGCTCCGTCAACGATCCACAGAAATATGAAATATATATGTTCGTAAATTGACACATAATTAACTTTGTATATAAATTTTGGGTAATTCAACATTTGTGTCTCTTTCCGTCGTTTTGCGAGTCGGCTATCGTTTTTATTCGACTACATTGCTGTTGATTTTAGTGTGGCAACAGTTTGTTGAATTTACATATAACAAATTGCGGTCTCTCTCGATAACAAAACGAGTTCTTGCTTTGATAGCAAGTTAAGGTTTTATCAGGATTTGCAGAGTCCTGACGTTCATTCGCGACCATTTTTTTACTGGTGTGCATGTGGGGCAACAGGAGACGGTTACAAAGGATGAGGAGACCTGCAAGTTAGTTAAGTCTTCGGCTTTTTTGTTAGGCCTAGCGATTTAATGATTTGATTTTTTAGCCCTTAGTTTTTTATTGTTTTTGTTAATATCTAATTTGAAATAATTAATTATTAATTTTTCGTTAAAAAACTTTTCTCTTAATTTGTTTTCATGGCCACTAATTTGAAAATAAATTTACATTATTATGATTCCACATAAATCGCTATTAATGTATATTCTGACTTGAATATCTTAAATAACATTCAAGTTTCAACTAATAAAGTAGCTGAGGAAGCAATCTGAGCTGCATGAATGTCTATTATTTTCTTTGACTTTTTTCTTCAGGAAAACAACATTCTGAAGCCGCACAAGTAGTACGTACAATCATACAAGGATCAATCCAGAATAAACAAATAATATGCAATATAATAAATGATCATTTTTTGTTGTTGCTACCTTACCATCCAATTACAAACTTCCCTTTCGCAGATATTTTGATCATTTTGCATGATATGAAACATTTTTTATTATTATTTAGTCTAAACCAAGTCAATAAAGAGTAGTTGACACTAGTAAATTATTTTCATACTCATTCTAATAAATTTGTAGGAGCGGAACTATCTGTTGGACACAAATATTCTATTGAAGGGCCGCAACTCCAATAAATTAAAGTTAAACCACCTATAAGCTTATAACACATCATTAAAATGTTTGAATTGCGAGTCGCTCTACTCCGACAAATTCACTTGGTTGAGTAAGATCAGTTATAATGAAAAAGAATAAGACAAAAGCTAATTATAAACCTTATATGATTATATTTATTTATAAGTTTAAATTAAATAATTTGTAGACAAAAATCATATTGTCCTTCATAGATAAAGCCAGAACAAGTGTATTTTTTTTTATTGTAATAAAACACAGCAAATAGATTAGAAAGGAACCTTAGGAGAAAAGAAGAACAAAACATCCTCCATAAGTCTACTGTTCACACAACCGGAAGCAAGAAAAGGAAGAGCGCCCACAAGTGGATGAGTAATAATACAATCCTAGTTAACATGTCCATTATAACAAAATTGCGCTAAATAATCAACACCCTTATTAGCCCTCCTCTCGATTACTATCCAAATTCATATTTGAGCAGACTCTAGAGCTAATAGGAATGGTGTAGGATTATGTTCCCATCAATCTAGTCTAAGACCAAACAATTTTACGAAAATGTTTGTTCTTCTTAGCAGTAAAAGATAAGGTGGAGAGGTACGCTGGTTGGGACGGTGCAGGACTAGGGTTGTAACGGATGGAACCCGAAGGAGCAAGCCCCGCATGCCGCCGCGGGCCCTTTTTTGTCTGTCTTAGATAGCTAGCTATAGTAAGATAGAGAAGCTTTTTAATTCGATGTAATGTAATAAGTTGGATGGGCTCCTCAGAACCTAGCTAGTAGCTTCTAGCTACGCATGGGCTGTCCAAACCAGAACACATGGACAAAACAAAAGACTCGATCCTACTTGTGTTTACGTCTTGTTTCTATCTCCATATAAAGAAGCATTATTTCCTCTTTCTGTTCTAATTTTTTTAGTGAGAACTACCAATGAGTTGTTCTCCATTGACAATGCTGACTGACATTGTGGGAATAACTTTCGAGTTTGATCCTTACAATAAACACACATGTAAAGAGGGGTGAAATGCCCTAATTGTGATTAAAACACAATCAAAATCATGTTATGAAAAAAATGAAATTGAAACATGACGCTTATTTTGAGAGGAAGATAGTTGTACCTACGATATAACACATTACCTTTGTGAACTACTTGCAAGTTATAGCTCATGGTGATGCCATGTCTGGTGTTTGACTCATTTTCTCTTTTCTAAGCTCTAGAGGCCAATTGCAACCAATTCTGAACTGAAAAGAAGAAGAAAAACTATTCACTGTAAGTAAAAACAAAGAGTTACCTTCCAAGTTAAAAACCATCAATATTTCTTTTGGAGAAATTATGTGATAATGGTTGATGGAGGGGAAGATTAGTAAATTCGTAATAATATCCTCTCTCTCTCTCTCTCTCTCCAAATTGCAAAAGCAAGTTGTTTCCCACAAGAAATGCCAACAAACACCCATCACCTTCCTTTCACCTCCAAGATCTCCACCTCGTCGGGTCACCTCAACTTCTCTGCCTCGTCGAGTCACCTCCAAAGCCCCCGCCTCGTAAGACCACCACCAACTCCAGCGTGTCAAGACAACTAGCCCAACATGTGGATAAGACGACAAAATCTAGTATGACAAAAATGACTGTGTCAAAAGAGGCACATCAACAAAATATACTCATTACAAACCAAATCTTACATATTTTTTTGTAGTTGAAAATTTAAGACATTAATAATTAAGCTTAAGGGATGAAGGTTGAAACAGTGACTGTCATTGAAGGATCAATGAAGTAGGACTAGTATGGTAAATAACTCACACAAAAAGCTACTTCTAGTTATCATCATCCCCACAACCATGATTTTTGGATGCAAAAATCATCTCCTTCTAGCAGTTCTGCAGTAGTAGAGAGCTGGTAGGAGCCAAAAAGTTTATTTCCATTGACAGTTGGTGCATCTCCAACTTCCAATTTTGCTAAAATGACACTAACCTTCATCAACATGCATCAAATATTAAATTATCTTATAATAGAAATGTTAATAAATAAAAGAGAATAAAAAATAGCTCAGGAACTGGATCTCTATATGGGGCATAAACTAAATAATGGTTTTGTTGCATTGAAGATTCTTGGTGATTCTTTGCACATATCTTAATAAGTTAGGGATCTTTGTTGCAGATGATAGAAGAGTAACAGCGTAATGTAATACAAACATAACAAAATTGTGCTGTTCGTGGATACTAGATATAGATAGATAGATACATTGGTAAATGGAGAGAGATCATGAAAATTTAATATCATATATATCTTTAAACTCCATCTCCTTTATTGGGCTAGAAAGCAGTACTATACGAATTTCATAAATGCATAGATCAAATGGTTAGTGACCTAGCCAGAACTCTGAAGGGACCACTCTAGAAATTTTATATAGAATAGACAAGAAAGCTAGTCTCAGGTCTGACCTCAAATCTACAGCTAATTGGTCAAAAAATACGGTACACGTTTTTAATACAGGCTGGGGACCAATCTTGCAGGAAAAAAAGTAGGCTTATCTCAACTATAGATAAATGAGTCTCACAGTCAAGTTCGCTCAAAGCTTGTGGAGTCCTGAAGCGCCACGTGAGAACTTTTTAATTGAATTTATTACATGAAGTAATGGTTTAAATTTCCCCTGTACTATGCAATATTATATAAACATAATTTGTAGAGCATATTGTGTATGCACATTTTTATCCACCGTTCTCTAGTGTTTCACACAACTATAAGACTTCCATAATGCCAAGTGACATATTGTGAATAGTGACCAAGTTCTTTCTCATCATTTGCAGATCATAACTAAAGAATGCCATATAAGTATAATAATTTTTTTCCTATAAACATGTGGATGTTGTCTTGAATGGGGGACTTACGGATGAATTTAGGCCTCAACGTGGTATTAGACGGGGTGACCCACTGTCCCCTTTCATCTTCATTATGTGTATTGAATTCTTTTCCCGGACTATTAAGGAGAAAACAGCTTCCGCTGACTGGAAGCCCTTTAAGTTTGGGGGAGTAGGGTCTTCGATTTCTCATATTCTTTTTGCGGATGATATAGTCTAGTTCAGCAGGGCTTCTTCCTCCTATGCTCTTGTAATTAAGGAGTTGCTGGATGAGTTTTGTGCCCGTTCGGGCCAACTGCAATTGGGCTATATACTATATAATGAATTGGACTGGTCCTCCCCATATCTCTTAAACTGCCATCTATCAAGTATGCCAAAGAATGAAGCCAAGTCCAAATCTCCTAGGCATGACATTACCAACATAATAGTTTTTGTGAGTGGTGCCACATATTTTCACACGTTCTCATTTCATAAGACCCACAATCAAATGAAGTTGGACAAGGATTTACTGATCTGAGTCCCAGAATGACACAACTCTCCTCAAAGGCATACAAATACCACAGAAAGCTCATATACCCTATTGTTATGACTAACCGGCCCTATAATAAATAATAGAGTAATATGTCAGATGATATAAAGAATGAAAATTATAGTCCATGAACTTACTCACCCATATCTTTATAAATGAAATTAAGGACGGTTGAATTCTTAAACAAATAACATGTGTAGGTCAAGTTTGAGAAAGACTACAAAGCTGACTCAGGGAGTTTAGCATCTTGAGTAGCTCTACTCTATTCATATTATTAAAATCATATATGCATAATTACTTATCGGTATTCTTGAACAGTGTTAAAATATTTTGAGAGTTAAGTACGAAACAATACTTACAAGGTGTATGTTGAAAAATTGTTGATGCAACTAACAAATATCATTAGTCGAGACGTCCAATGGACTCACAACACGTGGCGTCCGAGCGTCACGTCATCCTCCATTCCAAAGACTGAATACATCAACCATGAAAATTAAACCAAAACAAAACCCTCGGAGAAAGACCGAGCTCGCGACCCCTTAACTCAAACCTATCTCCACTCGGTAGTGGAGAGTTTGATTACGTAGAACTCTAGTACGGAGAACCTATCTCCACTACTCGACACTTATCAAAACTCCCCATATCGCCGGGTAACCTCCAAGGCCCTCGTGGAGTGCGCCCCTGCTGACTATATCCCGAAGCGCCACAAAATATTCTCAATACACCCAAGGAAAATTCGCACATCCCCACCAAGGCTCCCGCCTCGTCGGGTTGTTACCACGACAATCTACTCTTCTCAAACCGTAGGACGCTTCCCGGTGCGGTAGAGGCTTCTAAAAGTTCTAATCCTCCTTGTGATACTCAAAGAGCACGGGGAAACTGTCGGACTCGTCCAACAATCATGATCGATGGGTCCGGGGAGCTAGAGCCAAAACCACAAGTAGGCCTCGAAGAGGATCCCACCTCACCAATAACCAACCACGCATTGGCACGTGACAGACTTTTGTGAGTATATATATAACTCTCAAGAGATAGGGGTTCACATTAGGAGCATTCATCAATGCAGGCGAGCCAGCTAGGTGCCATGGCTTGCATCAATCTAGAGCTACTAGACACTAAGCTGATTGTTATTTTGTAATCATGTGCATTGTGCAATAAATAGCCAATGTAACAACAGTGAATACTCAGAAAACTCTGTCATAGTCCTCTAGCTCAATGGAATAGCAAATAACAAAACCAATTGACACACAGACACAACAATAATCTGAATTAAATTTCTATATAACCATATCCTAACAAGATTAAACTCAGAAGAAGAAAAAATTAGAAACAGATTAACAAATATGCAAATAGACAGAAATCCCAAACCTCAATCAGATTCAGGACTCAAATTCTGTGACTCCTACCGCCACAATCACCTCTTTTACAGTGGCTTCGTCACCGAAAAAACCTGTAATGAATTACTCAAATTTAAACCGACAGAAAATTCTAACGAAACACCACACAACATATTTTCTTCGAAAAAATTCGATTCAGATTTCAGATTGGTTTTCAAATACCAGAGATGAACCACAACGAGACGTCCAATGAATACGTAAATGTATTCTTCTCAAAATAAATCATTAATTTGTAATTTTAATGCGAATTGACTATTTTGTCCTTAGCCAAAGTATAAATTTACTTAAAATGCACTATCACTGTAGTGTCGAGCTTTGCTTCCACGGATCCATAGATCGATCTCAAAACTCGTTGATTCAACTGTCGTCTTCACTCTCCACAGTTCCCTGAATTGCCCTAAGATGAGGCTGCTGCAGCAGGGTCTTCTTGTCGCCTTGATTTTCGGATTAACCGCCATCTTCATCTACATCACCGGCGTCTCTCATTTGTGTAACTATCTCTGCTTCTTTTGTGTTTGTGCAAGTTTGTTCCTAAATTGAGTGATTTTTTTTTTTTATCTGTGTAGATGACAATTATCAGCTTACGGACGAGGATTTGGAGGCATTGCAGTCTCTCCAGGGCAGTTTCCAGAAGTGTGTGGTCAGTTTTGTGATTCAAATGCTACTTTTAGGGTTGATTAGGTATTTTGCATGTTGAATCATTTTGTCGAGTGGATTTGGAAATGGGAACTAGTAATTTTGTATTCTTTGATGTTAATGTTTCAATTCATCTGGCTAGTTAACAGAAATCAGTCTCTGTGGTGTTTGATCTAACTGCCCTCACTGTTGTTTAGAAGTATTTGTATGTTGTTTTGGAGGATTATTATTGAGTTCTGCTCGTTAATCTCGTTGCATTCAATTCTCTATGATACAACAAAGTTGTGCTTTGTGTAACAGTGCTTTGGTATTGTTGCAGAGAGAGAATGGATTAGGTTTACGAGCTGAGAGTGGTAAGGATTATTGCCAAGTCACTTTAAAATTTCCTGGTGACACTATCCCCAAATGGGTATGTATTTCTATGTTAGACAGATCATAGCTATTCGGACAAACTAGTTGATATGTAAATTATGGCATTTCCCTCCATAGATCAAGTGTTCTTTTTAAGTTCTTTTTTTTTTCAAATTTAATGTAAACAGAAGGATCCGAAAAGTGGGGAACTTGAAGGTTTATCATTTGAGTTTAACCTCTGCGAAGCTGTGGCTACATGGGAACAGGTACTTGTTTAAGTTGCTTCTCTAAAATACAAATTTGTGTTTATGTTGTTAGTACAAGATCTACTCCCACGTCAATCAGTAATTCAGTCCTGTCATTGCAATTTCATTGAATGAATGCACATATCTTATACTTAACTGTCAAGTTTATTATGATTATTCCATTATAAGTTTATTTTCTGTAATTATATTGTTACACATGTTTTGCAGTTGATTTGTTATTTAGTGAGTTGATTGCTCAGGTGCGGAACAGTACCACCATACTTACCAAGGAGTTCATTGACGCTTTACCAAGTGGATGGGAGGACTATGCATGGCGTAGGATTAATAAAGGAATACAGCTGTAAGTACCGTTGAAGTGATTAACAGCCAAAATTATCTGTTAGAAATCAAAAAGTCATTTGTAACCCTTTTTTCTCTTAGAACTTAATTTTTTTTTAAATCTAAATAAATAAATCTCAGTTTCCTGTTAGAAATAGGAATTTACATTAGACAATTGACAGTTGATATTGTTCATATCATATCCTTCCAAAGTCAGGTGTACTTTGATGGATGGTGAAGATCCTAATTGCCTATTCGAATTTAGGTATCATTATATATAAGTTTCCATATAATTAAATAGTATCATGTGAATGCATAACATAATTACAATCTCATTCATTAGTCAGTTCTTAAACTCTCAAAATGCTGTTGTAGCTTTTAAACTGTACAATCTAATTGGAGTATTCAAAATAAATATTTGATTTGTAAAAAGTTATCATTATCTTGGGCCCTCATTCTTTCCTTAATTTTTTTCTTTTTAAATATTTTCTTATAAATTATTACAAACTAGGTTCTGCTATATTCTGCTGATTGATTATTTTTTATGCAGCAATAACTGTAAGAATAAAACACTATGCATGGAAAAACTTTCTCTAGTACTCCCTGAAACGCCACCTTACTTTCCACGACAGTTTGGCCGGTGTGCTGTTGTTGGTAACTCAGGAGATCTTTTGAAAACAAAGTTTGGGGAGGAGATAGATCATTATGATGCTGTTGTCAGACATAACGGTGCTCCAATTCAGGTTAAGCTGTTACTATATGGGACATCAGCAATATGTTTTTTTCTTTTATTTTATAAGATTGTTTTTTAATGCAGAACTATTCAGACTATGTTGGCAAGAAAACTACATTTCGTCTTCTAAATAGGGGATCTGCCAAAGCTTTAGATAAAGTGGCAGAGTTAGATGGTACTAAGAGCTCGCCACTTAATTCATTAATTGATACTTGTCACATTATCACAAACACTCTAAAGATTTGAATTATGCAGAAACAAGGAAGGAAGTCTTGATTGTCAAAACAACAATTCATGACATAATGAGCAAGATGATACGGGTTCGTAAGCTGTTATTATATGGTTTCTTGATATTATTTGTAAAATTGAATTGTGCTATACTGCTGATAAATATTTTCAACCATTTTTACACGTTCTTTCGTATTATGTTCATGTAAATGCTTCTAATTAGAAGCCTGCAGATGAACCATATGTTTCAAAATGATAAACACATCACTCTGCTTTAGGAAAAAAACAACTGTAAAATCAATTGTAATTTGTTATTTGGAGCTCTTCCTCATATGTGCTTATGACCAAACTTTCATATATAACTAGTTCTTACTTTAGGTGGAAGCTTGATCTTCAAAGGTTGATTAGGGATGACTTTGCCTCCTTGAGGATTTGATTGTCCGTGCCTATAAAAGCTTGGCGACTCATTGACATGCTTGATTGTTCATTGTTTAGTAACGAAGAAAACCAAATCCTATTGTTTTTCGTTCCATCTAGCTGTGTAAAATTCGTTCATATCCTTGTTCTCATTGTTAAGCATCCACTTCTGGCATTTGCCTGATATAAAATAATTATGAGATGGTGCTTTTGTTTTCTTTGGGACAGACAGTCAACTATAATATTTGAACTTCTGTTGATTTGCTATTAACCCTCTTTCCATCTTAATTTGTGATTTTATATATTTATTTGTTTAGTCTTGCCTTCTGCAGGAAGTTCCTATAAAAAATCCCGTATATCTAATGTTAGGTGCATCCTTTGGTTCGGCAGCAAAAGGAACTGGGCTCAAAGCTCTTGAGTTTGCTCTCTCCACATGTGAATCTGTGGATATGTATGGTTTCACTGTGGATCCAGGATATGAAGAATGGTATAATTCTTTTAACTATTAAAGTCTTCCAAGAACACATTTATCTCAATTTCAGTTTATTTTCTTATGTTTACCTGATCAAGGTACTTCACTATCTTCTCAGGACAAGATATTTCTCAGAATCTCGACAAGGCCATACTCCTCTACAGGGTAGGGCTTACTACCAGATGATGGAGTGTTTGGGTGTAAGTCTACAATGCTTTTGACCTGCATTATTTAAAACTAACAATATAAATGTAGAATCAGGAAGAACTGACTTTTACTGAATATATGATGTGTACTGTAGATACCAACTTTTGTCTGTGAGCTTTGGTTCTCTTCTCTGAACTCTACATTTATCGTCAGAGAATTACATTATTCTGTTCTTGTTTTCATCAACTATCTTTATGGAATTACATCTCTAAAGTCTTATCATTTGCTCCAATCTTACTATAAGTACCCATTTGTTATTGGCTTATAACATTTTAGTCATTAGCATTTACTGATATCTTGTGCATGTGATTTTGTAGCTTATCAAAATCCATTCCCCTATGCGAGCTGATCCTAACCGTGTTGTGAAATGGGTACCAAGCCATAGTACTCTTAGCGCTGCTAGAACTGCATCCGAGAAACTGCTGAGGTATTTGATCACAACTTCTACAATTTTTCATTCATGCTTTGAGATATAACAATTTCCAAGCTAACGACCAATAATATTAATGGTTGATCAGAAGTTTTGACATTTAAGAAGGTTGTGCCACTACTATAATGTAGCAATATAGGTTAGAATTTTTTCAGGAATGAGAATCAAGAATAGAAATGAGATTCTCATTTATAATGTTTGGATTAAAACTTTTTGGTCATGAAAATGATCCATTCCATACAATTAAACCTCCAAACACTGTTTTAATTCATATTGTCATGGAGATACATATTCTTAGCCTTCTAAATGATGACCTTGGATATGATGGGAGGTGAAGTGGAGCTACCATCAATTAATAAATTAAAAGAGAAAAGCTTGTACATCTTTATGGAAACTAGAGATAAATGTTGTGAATTTTTGGCTGGGACAGGACTTACTGCAGAGCATCTTCTTGCTCGCTAAGCGTTAACTAATGCCTAGTCGTATAGATTTTGCACATTGAGGAGCAAATCCATAATTCTGACCATACCTTGTTTCCGTTCTCATCCCTAATAGTTGTAGGGTGCATCAGTTAAATGTTGGATAAGTCCTGAATTCTATTTCTTCATGGCTGTAGGAGGGTTGGAGCAGGGTCTGTAAACCCAACGAGGGCATGTTCGATTATTAAGAAACAAATTGAGAGAAAGCGTAGAAAAGTACCGATTTCAAGCCTAAGCAAAGCTGCAGCTGAACATCAAAAATTTGTGCAGGGCGTAACTATGTATCCCTTAGAGCACAGCCCTGGCCACAGTATGCTTTGCATTGCCCCAACCAGCTGAATCTGTGACTGACAATGTTTCAACATGATCTGCTGTTATAGACTGAAACCTGTGGGATTTATTGGTAGGATATATGTTACTCAGTAGCTAATCCATACACAAATTTAATTTTAATTTCATTTCTTCATTTTTTTTATAGGTGGGTTTGACTTTTGAGAGTTGCTCAAATTTGTTTTCTTTGTCTATCAGCTTGGTTTGGTCTTAGGCTGAGAATTTCATTTGTTAAATTTCTGGCATATAACTTAATGTTTCTCTGTCATAGACTTGTAGTATTAAAAATTGAGTTGAAATACAAAAGTTCATTAACTATTATTTTAAATTTTAAAAATGTTCGAATATCACGTTGGATCGGAACACAAATTTGATGAATTATTTTGAATCTTTTACCTAGAGAAGAGAAACAAGGAGAAGAAGTTGAGTCCACGCTCAAAAGAGGCGCGTGAGAAGGGGTAAATCAACTATATGAACACGCGTCACTATTAAGCAACACATGACGAACAGTCTCTCACTCACTACACACTGCAAAAGAGA